>OX030951.1:47475596-47555596 GCA_943735915.1 Pherbina coryleti | reverse complement strand
GGAGTATGGAGTATGGAGTATGGAGTATGGAGTATGAAGTATGGAGTATGGAGTATGGAGTATGGAGTATGGAGTATGGAGTATGGAGTATGGAGTATGGAGTATGGATTATGGAGTATGGAGTATGGAGTATGGAGTATGGAGTATGGAGTATGGAGTATGGAGTATGGAGTATGGAGTATGGAGTATGGAGTATGGAGTATGGAGTATGGAGTATGGAGTATGGAGTATGGAGTATGGAGTATGGAGTATGGAGTATGGAGTATGGAGTATGGAGTATGGAGTATGGAGTATGGAGTATGGAGTATGGAGTATGGAGTATGGAGTATGGAGTATGGAGTATGGAGTATGGATTATGGAGTATGGAGTATGGAGTATGGAGTATGGAGTATAGAGTATGGAGTATGGAGTATGGAGTATGGAGTATGGAGTATGGAGTATGGAGTATGGAGTATGGAGTATGGAGTATGGAGTATGAAGTATGGAGTATGGAGTATGGAGTATGGAGT
Source organism: Pherbina coryleti (assembly GCA_943735915.1). NCBI lineage: Eukaryota > Metazoa > Arthropoda > Insecta > Diptera > Sciomyzidae > Pherbina > Pherbina coryleti. The sequence continues at coordinate 47,555,087 of OX030951.1, read as the reverse complement.
ATGGAGTATGGAGTATGGATTATGGAGTATGGAGTATGGAGTATGGATTATGGAGTATGGAGTATGGAGTATGGAGTATGGAGTATGGAGTATGGAGTATGGAGTATGGAGTATAGAGTATGGAGTATGGAGTATGGAGTATGGAGTATGGAGTATGGATTATGGAGTACGGAGTATGGAGTATGGAGTATGGAGTATGGAGTATGGAATATGGAGTATGGAGTATGGAGTATGGAGTATGGAGCATGGAGTATGGAGTATGGAGTATGGAGTATGGAATATGGAGTATGGAGTATGGAGTATGGAGCATGGAGTATGGAGTATGGAGTATGGAGTATGGAGTATGGAGTATGGAGTATGGAGTATGGAGTATGGAGTATGGAGTATGGAGTATGGAGTATGGAGTATGGAGTATGGAGTATGGAGTATGGAGTATGGAGTATGGAGTATGGAGTATGGAATATGGAGTATGGAGTATGGAGTATGGAGCATGGAGTATGGAGTATGGAGTATGGAGTATGGAATATGGAGTATGGAGTATGGAGTATGGAGCATGGAGTATGGAGTATGGAGTATGGAGTATGGAGTATGGAGTATGGAGTATGGAGTATGGAGTATGGAGTATGGAGTATGGAGTATGGAGTATGGAGTATGAAGTATGGAGTATGGAGTATGGAGTATGGAGTATGGAGTATGGAGTATGGAGTATGGAGTATAGAGTATGGAGTATGGAGTATGGAGTATGGAGTATGGAGTATGGAGTATGGAATATGGAGTATGGAGTATGGAGTATGGAGTATGGAGCATGGAGTATGGAGTATGGAGTATGGAGTATGGAATATGGAGTATGGAGTATGGAGTATGGAGCATGGAGTATGGAGTATGGAGTATGGAGTATGGAGTATGGAGTATGGAGTATGGAGTATGGAGTATGGAGTATGGAGTATGGAGTATGGAGTATGGAGTATGGAGTATGGAGTATGGATTATGGAGTATGGAGTATGGAGTATGGAGTATGGAGTATAGAGTATGGAGTATGGAGTATGGAGTATGGAGTATGGAGTATGGAGTATGGAGTATGGAGTATGGAGTATGGAGTATGGAGTATGAAGTATGGAGTATGGAGTATGGAGTATGGAGTATGGAGTATGGAGTATGGAGTATGGATTATGGAGTATGGAGTATGGAGTATGGAGTATGGAGTATGGAGTATGGAGTATGGAGTATGGAGTATGGAGTATGGAGTATGGAGTATGGAGTATGGAGTATGGAGTATGGAGTATGGAGTATGGAGTATGGAGTATGGAGTATGGAGTATGGAGTATGGAGTATGGAGTATGGAGTATGGAGTATGGATTATGGAGTATGGAGTATGGAGTATGGAGTATGGAGTATAGAGTATGGAGTATGGAGTATGGAGTATGGAGTATGGAGTATGGAGTATGGAGTATGGAGTATGGAGTATGGAGTATGGAGTATGAAGTATGGAGTATGGAGTATGGAGTATGGAGTATGGAGTATGGAGTATGGAGTATGGATTATGGAGTATGGAGTATGGAGTATGGATTATGGAGTATGGAGTATGGAGTATGGAGTATGGAGTATGGAGTATGGAGTATGGAGTATGGAGTATGGAGTATAGAGTATGGAGTATGGAGTATGGAGTATGGAGTATGGAGTATGGATTATGGAGTACGGAGTATGGAGTATGGAGTATGGAATATGGAGTATGGAGTATGGAGTATGGAATATGGAGTATGGAGTATGGAGTATGGAGCATGGAGTATGGAGTATGGAGTATGGAGTATGGAGTATGGGGTATGGAGTATGGAGTATGGAGTATGGTGTATGGAGTATGGAGTATGGAGTATGGGGTATGGGGTATGGAGTTTGGAGTATGGAGTATGGAGTATGTAGTATGGAGTATGGAGTATGGAGTATGTAGTATGGAGTATGGAGTATGAAGTATGGATCCTGGAGTACGGAGTATGGAGTATGGAGTTTGAAGTGTGGAGTATGGAGTATGAAGCATGGAGTATGGAGTATGGAGTATGGACTATGGAGTATGGAGTATGGGGTATAGAATATGGAGTATGGAGTATAGAGTATGGAGTATGGAGTTCGGCGTATGGAGAATGGAGTGTGGAGTATGGAGTATAGAGTATGGAGTATAAAGTATATAATATGGAGTATGGAGTATTGATAATGGATTATGCAGTATGGACTATAAGGTATGCAGTGTGAAATTCTTCATTTATAGTACTTCATAATGCTCAAATCGCCATACTCCATACTCCAGACTAAAATATTTTTAAAATGGTGATGTTCGACAAAAAGTGATTAAATTCTTATTTTGAGCAATCGTATAGGGGTCAATTGCATACAAAATGCTCTTTTTTTGTCCCCGCCCTTTTAACTCTGTTTTTAGGTAAAAACAAATAAAACATGAGAAAGTGATCACTGAAGAATATTTATTGACAAAATATATTTTTCAGAATCCTAAAATTGTTTGCATATTTGTTTTGAAGAATGTCATATTGCTCTCTCGTACTCGCTTAATACAAAAACATGTGTCCCCAGTTACACTTTTTGATGAAAAACGTGAAAAAAAATTTGAAAACAATGCAAAAATATAACAAATAATAACTATTTTGTAATGATAGCATTTATTTCTTATGTTTTATTTTGTTGTTACTCTCAAAACATTGCCATCGCGAATTTGGTTTTCAATTAACATTTAGTCCCCTCGCATTGTATTGAACGTCACTTTTTTTACGCTTCGTTAGTTTTAATTTAGGTGTGGTATAGATGACAAGAAAGTTATATTAAGAAAGTGCAGAGATTAGTTCTCACGAAATTCTAAAAATTAAGACGATTAAATAATATTAAAGTAAATTGTTTTGTGTTTTCTCAGTTCGTCATGATAAGTACGTGTAAAAATGTATTGAACGTCACACGGAGTTTCACTAAAGCAAAAACAGTAAATCAAAAAAATCCAAGCTTAAAATCATTGTTTCATAGATTTTGATTAATTTCTTTGTTTTCGTATATTTGCAAAATAAAATTCCTAAGAAAAAAAAACTTAAAAGTGGCAAATGTATTGAACGTGACTTTTATCACTGGCTGATGTATTCATTTTATATTTCGTTTTTGTATATTTAAGAGTAAAATAGCAAAGTTAACGCCTGCTGAAAGAGCACGAAGATATCGGGAAAAAATAAAGCTAGGTAAGGAACGAAATGAAGAATATGAATGAATAAGCAAAAAGAATGGTACCTATGTATGACTTTGGCCTGATTTTTGCTTTTTGTTTTTTCTAACTGATACCGCCCATTTCACATTGAAGGATCAGTTGCACTGACCATTTCCGATTTCTCTCAAATATTTTTCTTGCATCGGTTTATTGATTTGAAAACCAAATTCGAAGTTATAAATTTTTAGAATAATTGTTCGCAGCCAAAATAGGGTCTCATTTGGAGACAACGTAGCTCAATCAACTTAAGACCGATTACCGGTAATATAGTATGAATAGATTACCGGTTCATTGGTAAAGTAATTTCATCTTTTTTGAGGAAAAGTACAAAATTCTTGAAAATATTGCAATAAGTTGACTCATTCTTAATTTGTTTAAGTTCAATACCATGCCAGCGTGCTACAATTTTTTTCTTTTTTATAATTTTCATTTTTTTACGTTTTTACGTTAGGTTATACCTTTCCAATGACATAAAATGAGGATGTGGTTTTAAAGGGTTCAGAAGTTATATTGTAAAATGTGAACTCTTAATAAATTTTCAATAAAATTTCAACTAGCTATTGACTTTTTTAATTTTTTGGAAAATAATAAAGAAAAAAAAATTGGATGAAAATTGTATGTATAGCTGAATTATATAATTTATATTTACTTTTTTTTTGATTATTTTATATTTACTTGACCAATTTGATTTAAATTATTTGGTTAAGCGCAGCAAAATGTATCGACCGTCACAAAATGTATTGAACGTCACTCTGTTGTTTTTTCTGAAATTGCTTATTATTTTACAGTTTTTGATTCTTTATTGATGCAAGTCTACTACTTTGAAAATAACCTATATGTTGATGTCTTTTTGGAGAAAAATTTTAATTTTTTCCCGTTAAAATTGTAAAATATGCAGGTATTTTTGGTAAAAAATTATTATTTCTGTAACTAAAATGGCGATTTTTGCAAAAGCTGATTTAACTGATTAAATAACTGAACAAACATCACAGTAAGCTTTAATTTACAACATTTTTCAAATTTTTAGTGATTTTTCCCGTATATCTGCTGTGTGACGTTCAATACAAAAATCGTATAAAAACCGCAGAAAAAATAATTGTTTGCAAGGCCTAAAAGCAACTTCGAATTCTTCATTGATTTTCACTTCATTTGACTACTCTAACGGGAAAATTTAAATAACTTTAAAAACAAAACATGAAAACCTCTTTGTGTACGTTTTTTTGCAATTGACCCATAAACAAAAATAAAAATTATTAAATTGTACATTATTTTATCCCGTTCGCCAACAGCTCTATCTGCTGTAGAATAACTAACGTGTGTTAAGTTGAATTTACATAAATACCGTTAGATAAACACTTACACAAACAAATTGACTTCTTGGAAAAGAAAAGCATCCCACTGTGTCAAGCCAACAGAATACTTTTATTTTTGTTTGTAGCATGCTGACTACTGCTGTTTTTGTCGTTTTAAATTTAGCGAATACTCCAGAGTATGTGTGTGTTTATGTGTTTTAACTATAAAACCATCTTCAGCTTAGATTACAAATACACATTTCTATATGTAAATAAATATACTTAGAGTATATAATATATATACTATACACGAAAAATCTTCAAAAGCCTTTTTCATTCAGTTGCGCTAAAATCGAGCTTGGCAAGAAGTGGAAAAAAGTGTTGTTGTCGCTATTTTAGCTGCAGCAGGGGGCTGTTGCTGCTGCTGCTGCTACTTGTTGTTAGTGCAGCAGCTATTGGTGTCGTCGTCGTTGTTGCTGCGATTGTGTTGTTGACTCTTGGAAATAAATTGAATTTCATTGCTGTTAGCTTTGCCGCCGTTGCTCATCATTATCATCATCATCACTTTTCTAGCAACCTTAGAAAGGACCAACGCCGACCAACAAACACCACCACCATCATCACAACCACCAGCCTCATAACCATCACAACCATGGAGGTTGGCAACCCACCTCCACCTGCTAGTTATGTGCTTTTATTTCATTTTCATTTTTGCTTCTTCCTGCTGTTCGCAATTTGGTTGCAACAATAAAATAGCTCTCAACACATTCTACGCATATTTATATTGTTTTTCTTTCTCTGTCGATCTGTTCGTTTATGCTAGTAGATATATAAATATATATATTTGTTGGTAATTGAAAATGTATTCGCTCAAGCTGGCAACTCTGTGTTAAGTTGTTTAAGAAATAGAGTAATAAAATTGTAGAAAATAAAAACCTTAAGTAGCTTGAGTTAGCTTGGATTGAAGGCCGTTTGTAGCCTCTGTTGTGCTTTCTTATTTCATAAATGACTTCATTTTTGTCTGATTTTTAAAAAGAAAAAAGAAAGTATTTCAATTAGTAATTTACAAAGAGGGAAATAAGTTATAAAATACACAAAGCTATCGTCCTCCCCACGTAATGAACTTAGCACAAATTTATTATTGAATCATTTATTATTTGATATTAGAGTGTAGCTTTAAGAATTCTCGGGTCAACCGCTAAAAATAAGGCAATAAATTCTTGATGAAAAATGGTAGGCAATTTACTCAGACATTGGTCTGCAGGTGAAAGCAATTAAGGGCACGTGCCAGCAGAAGCGTCGCTTTAACGCTTGTTTTAGGGGGATGGGTAATTGTAAGAAAACTTTCAGCACCCTTGCATGTATTTGTAAATCAAATAGTTAGTATTTTTTTTTTCTTTTTTCACCAAATGTGATAAGTTTCCTTCACTTCGTACCCTTTAGTATCAAAGGTAGAAAGATGGAATAGTAGACAGTCAACCGCTTGAGAAATAAGTATCACACATTAGGTTAACACGCATGCAGCTCATTCTCAGTCTGTTAGTCTATTTTTTTCCTTTCTCAATTTTTCCCATTTCAATTTTCCATTTCCTTCATTTGAGAAAGTCTTTTACTATTTGATCCCTAAGAGAGAGGTATGAGACTGATTACTAGCGTTCAGCCAAATGGCAAGTTCAAGGTGTTTTTTTAAGGATCTAAGTTCAAGACCCCTTTTTTAGACATCCACTTACTGCAGCTTGTTTAAGTGGAGAAAAAAAATTTTGAAAATGTAGAATAATTGAGGCATAGTGAGGTATCGACATAGGATGTCTTTTACTTGGAAATCACTTGTAAAAGTGATGCAAATATTATCAGCAACCCTTTAATGTTGCTCGACATTCATCTGAGTTAGCTACCGACGTATAGGAACATTGCTGCGAATTGCTAAGCAGATAAGCTCAATAAGGAAGGTGTGGTTCTAGCCATGTCTGACATCGAACATAAGGCATGACATTTGGCAGATTCCAAGTGGAACCAAATTATTATTAGCAACATAACTAGTCAGCAACATAACAAGGTAGTAAATTCAAAATTCAAAATTCAAAATTCAAAAATCGAAATTCAAAATTCAAAATTCAAAATTCAAAATTCAAAATTCAAAATTCAAAATTAAAAATTAAAAATTAAAAATTAAAAATGAAAAATTAAAAATTAAAAATTAAAAATTAAAAATTAAAACTTAAAAATTAAAACTTAAAAATTAAAAATAAAAAATTAAACATTAAAAATTAAAAATAAAAAATTAAAAATTAAAAATTAAAAATTAAAAATTAAAAATAAAAAATTAAAAATTAAACATCAAAAATTAAAAATTAAAAATTAAAAATAAAAAATTAAAAATTAAAAATTAAAAATTAAAAATTAAAAATTAAAAATTAAAAATTAAAAATTAAAAATTAAAAATTAAAAATTAAAAATTAAAAATTAAAAATTAAAAATTAAAAATTAAAAATTCAAAATTCAAAATTAAAAATTAAAAATTAAAAATTAAAAATTAAAAATTAAAAATTAAAAATTAAAAATTAAAAATTAAAAATTAAAAATTAAAAATTAAAAATTAAAAACTAAAAATTAAAAACTAAAAACTAAAAATTAAAAATTAAAAATTAAAAATTAAAAATTAAAAATTAAAAATTAAAAATTAAAAAATAAAAATTAAAAATTAAAATTAAAAATTAAAAATTAATTATTAAAAATTAAAAATTAAAAATTAAAAATTAAAATTAAAATTAAAAATTAAAAATTAAAATTAAAATTTAAAAATTAAAAATTAAAAATTAAACATTAAAAATTAAAAATTAAAAATTAAAAATTAAAAATTAAAAATTAAAAATTAAAAATTAAAAATTAAAAATTAAAAATTAAAAACTAAAAATTAAAAACTAAAAATTAAAAATTAAAAATTAAAAATTAAAAATTAAAAAATAAAAATTAAAAATTAAAATTAAAAATTAAAAATTAATTATTAAAAATTAAAAATTAAAAATTAAAAATTAAAATTAAAAATTAAAAATTAAAAATTAAAAATTAAAATTAAAAATTAAAAATTAAAAATTAAAAATTAAACATTAAAAATTAAAAATTAAAAATTAAAAATTAAAAATTAAAAATTAAAAATTTTAAATTAAAAATTGAAAATTCAAACTTTAAAGTTCAAAATTCAAACTTCAAAATTCAAAACTCAAACTTCAAAAATACAAAATTCAAAAAGTAAAGTTCAGAGTTTAAAATTCAAAATACTATGTTCAAAATTCAAAATTCAAAATTCAAAATATAAAATATAAAATTCAAAATTCAAAATTCAAAACTCAAAATTCAAAATTCAAAATTCAAAATTCAAAATTCAAAATTCAAAATTCAAAATTCAAAATTCAAAATTCAAAACTCAAAAATCAAAATTCAAAATTCAAAATTCAAAATTCAAAATTCAAAATTCAAAATTCAAAATTAAAAATTAAAAGTTCAAAATATCAAAATTCAAAATTCAAAATCAAAATTCAAAATTCAAAATTCAAAATTCAAAACTCAAAAATCATTATTCAAAATACAAAAGTCAAAATACAAAACTCAAAATCAAACTTAAAAATTCAAATTTTAAAATTCACAATTCAAAACTCCAAATTCAAAATTCAAAACTCAAAATTCAAAACTCAAAATTCAAAATTCAAAATTAAAAATTCGAACGTTTTATTTCCTTCGCAAATTTCTGAATAAAAACTCTGAGGTTAGCACATTTGAAAAATAAAGTTCCCACTGTTGACAGTTAGACCTAGATCAATGTTTTTAACATACTTCGAAGTTACCGACCATGGGACAACCTTGATGCAAACGGCCATCCTGACTGGAAAGATTTCAAGCGAGTCAAGCTTGCTGATTAGTTTACAGTAACTTTCACTTTGTGGCAATATAGACTGATAACAGCAATTTTCACCCTGAGTAAGATTCTAAGTTTTCACTTGCTTCAATCTAAGCCATGACTAAGGCACTCATATCAATAGCAGTGGCAATTGTTTTTTTCTGTTTTGAGTTGAGTTGAGTTGAACTCATGCTGTTACAGAAGCCACTTCTGAACCTAGTCAATGGAATACCCGTAAACTTCTTTCAGCTACAGCAGCAACAACTACTTCATTGCTGTTGCTTCCTCCACTTTACAAATTTTTTTTTTTGCAAATTCTATTTTTCTTTCTAGTTAAACTTAACTGCTTTTAGCTACGGATAGCCTTTGAATATTAGTGGCAAATGCGAAAATAGAGTAAAATTCTATTTTGACTTATTTTGCATTTGACATTTGTGTTTTTTTTTTTTTTTTGGTTTTTGGTGTTTTGTTTTGATGCGACAAACTTGAATAAGTTATTTTCTCTAACAACGTAGTTTGCATAATTTTTGTTGTCAACTGAATATTATATACAACAGCTGTAAAAGCAGCAGCTGCAAAAAAAAAAAAAAAAGAAAAACAAAAAAATAAAAACAGTGTTGCCACCATTATCAAAAGCAGCAGTAGCAGTTTTCATCAACAATGATATTCAGCAAAGTCTATTATAAGAGCTGACTTTGTGTTTTTGCTGTTCTAGTTGTTGTTGTTGCTATTTTTCAAGCACTACTGCTGTTGCTGTTGTGGTTGTTGTTGCTGCTGCTTGTGTGCTTAGTCTATATAACAAGCACTTGCACACCACGCATTCTCAGCAGCAACAGCAGCAGCATCAGCAGCAGCAACCATAATAACAACAACAGCATTAACAACAACATTATCATCAACAACATCAAGAGAAACATCGTCAGTTGCTATATTATTTTGCAATTTGTGTTTGTATGTTTATATGTGTGTCTGTGTGTGCTTATGTTTACTAGTGAGTTTGCACGCAGCAGCTATACCAGCCACATTCTGGCAACACTAACAACAACAACAACACACAGTGGCAACCAACAACCAACAGTAGCGCATAATCAACTACTTGTGTTTCTAGCTGATCTGCCTGGTTCGAGAGTCGAGTCGAGTCGAAGTACCAGCGATAAATAAATGAGCTCGGCCAGCAGCAACAGCTGCCGTAATAGAACATATTCCCTCATTGTTTTTGTTGTTGTTGTTGTTGCCGTTATTACGATTATTATTGTTGTGTTGGCTGTCTGCAACATAAAATATTGATTCGTTCATTGTTCTGAATTCTGTTTGCGTTGTTGCAATATTTTGCACATTGCGTTTATCAAGGTAAAAAACCAAACCATGAAGAGGCAAAAATACCGCGTGACTGCTGATGACGAAGTTAATGTTGATGTTGTTGTTGTTGTTGTTGTTGTTGTTGTTGTTGTTATTGTTGTTATTGTTGATAACTTTGGCAACTTTACAAAACTTATCTACAATTCAGTCAGTTTTCAACTGAACGCCAACCAGCAATCATCATCATCATGGCAACCTCAGCTTAATTTTTCCGTCGAGTATTGTATTCAATGCAAAGTAGGGTAGGAAATAAGTAGGGGGGGGGGGGATGACAGAGAAAAATATTGCTTTTAAAGTGGTTTTCTTCTTTTTTGTAGAATTTTTTATTAATATCCGGTTGTTGTCTGCCTCTCAGTGGCTTATCTGCAGTAGCTGCACCTTACTTCTTAATGGGTATCGTTTTCTTTGAAAACATGAACTCCCAAATAAAGTTTACTTAACAGATGAATATTTTTATGACAAGTTGACAAAAGGAATCTATTTTAAGATGACAAATTTTAAAGCATTTTATTTCTGAATTCCTAATTATAAAATAATAAAACTAGCCAATATTCCCGGTTTACTCGCTACTTCATTTTATTGTTATTGATTTATTTTATATAAGGGCAATTCACAATTTTGTGCAAATGGCCTTGTATCATAGCATTTGCAAAATGGTAGAATATATTTCTACTCAACACTAACAAAATATACAGAGATGCCCGCCCTTACTATGCTTTTGAAAATATGCAACACTTAAACTCCATAGTTTTTAGTTACTATACGAATGCAAAACTGAATTGTGAACTAACAACTGATTGGAGGAAACAATTCAAGGCAAAAATAAGTGATATGGAATATAAATCGATAAAAAAAAACAAACTAAACGGGAGAAACCCAATAAAAAATTAAATTAGGGGGAGACCAAAAATATACACTCAGAAAAAAAAATCCTGTAAAAACAGCACTTTTTTAACATTTTATCATGTTATTGAAATTCAATACGATCTGCTATGTTAATAATTAACACTTTACATGATGATTTTTCTGTGTTAAAATAACACGATGAACATGTTATATGAACAGGATAATATTGTAAAACTAACACTTTAAAACTGTTAAAAGAACATGATTAAAATGTTATCTGAACATGATTATATTGTAAATCTTACACTCCACAAATGTTAAAAATACATGATCCAATGTTATCGGAACAGGATATTATTGTAAAACTAACACTTCAAAACTGTTAAAAGAACATGATAAAAATCTTATCTGAACATGATTATATTGTAAGGCTAACACTTCAAAACTGTTAAAAGAACATGATCAAAACGTTATATGAACAAAATAATATTGTAAAGCAGGGTGCGAAGAACGTTTGAAATATAATTGTTTTCAATTATCGTTCTCTTCACATAAAATTGTGCTTGTATATTCTTACGAACGAATGAAGAACGCTCTGCTTGCGTCGTTATATTTATCACTGATAAATTTGTCAGCTTCGTATTTTTTCGGACAAATTTTTCACACAACAACAAAAAACAACGAACGTTCGTTTGCTATCGTTCATTTATAATGAGCGCTTGAAGAAAAAATTCAGGAACGTTCGTTTGTACCAGTCTCGCCAGCTGAAATTACCACCAAAATTCTCTTTTTCTCACACTTAATTCTCACAAATTACCACACTCGCAAAATACCTCAAAATACCACAAAATACCTCAAATTACCACAAAATACCACAAAATACCACAAAATCCCTCAAATTTTCTTCTGAAGTATTTTTACGTATTGTGGTATTTTGTGGTAATTTGAGGTATTTTGTGGTATTTTGAGATATTTTTTTCTCAAGCGTGGTAAGTATCGCACATGTGGTATTTTTTAAGGCAATAATTTTCAATAAGGCAAAAATAAAAACGTGTACCCGAAAAATCAACACAAACCGACGACGCATACACAACAGCGAAAAAATTATTTTTTCTTCAAAGGCTCATTAGAAATAAACGATAGCAAACGAACGTTCGTTGCTTTTTGTTGTTGTGTGAAAAATTCATCCGAAAAAATTCGAAGCTGACAAATTTATCAGTGATAAATATAACGCCGCAAGCAGAGAGTTCTTCTATCGAGTGCGAACGTTCATCTATTTTGAAATTTTTCGTTTGAAATTTTACTCACAAAGCAAAAAACGAGCGAGAAGATCGTATTTTAATCATTTGCGAACGAATTTTTCCGCACCCTGTTGTAAAGTTAACACTTTATTTTTAATATTTAATAAATTCATCCTCTAAGAATCCCTTGTTCTTTTGATCGCTGATCACACTGTGGCTTTTCGCGGTTTTTGTAAGTAGCTCGGTAAAACTTAGAACTGGGCGTACATTAAATGCGGTTGCCGCCACTCTTCAAGTTTTTTCCGAAAGTTTACTCACAAACCCAACTGAGATATTGGAAAGAGCTAATTAATATCGGCTTCTTCTAAAAGCTTAAATGATTTCAAATCTATTCCGCAATCTGTTAAAAATGGAATGAAATTTTTTAATTCCTCCATATGTGTAAAATCCAACAAAATCAACTTCGGCTTTTTTCGACTTTTTTTTCTTAAAAATTTCAAAACTTTTTTTAAAGATGTATTATTGATATAATGAGAAAATCTACACTTTGCTCATGTTATTTATTAACACTGTATAATGTAATGTAAATATTTAAGAAGTGTTGTTGTTTTGGAGCCGTGTTGAAATATTTTGCCTCATTTTTTCCTGGGTGTCCAAGTGTTCTATAACAAGTTTTGCAAAGTAAGCCGAAAAAGACCGTTCACATTTCATTGGAAATTTTTACAATTGCACGAATTTCTTAACCCTGCAGTAGTCGCGTACATAAATGTGACGAGAGTGGTCGCGCGGATTACATGTGTAATCCGTTTTTTAAAGTTGAAAATAAGAGATGGCAATTTGAAAATGCTCAGTTATTTGTTTTAATTTTTGTTATTACTTTATTTTATATTATATTTATTTAAAAAAACAACATAAACATAATTCTTATAGTACGTAAAATCAATGAATATCGATTTCGACAATTATGAAATTCATAATTTTGCATGACTGGATTACATATGTAATCCGCGCGACTACTGCAGGGTTCAAAACACAAGATTGTGAATTGCCCTATTATATTTGCAAATACAATGTCTTCTATGGAGAATTTTAATATATTTCCATGTGTTTAAAGAGGGAAAAGTACATTAACGTTAATATCTCTATCCTAGCGCCACCTATCGGGTCCAAATTTGTCCGAAGACTTTATATATATAAAAATTATAAGGAAAAAAAAACTAAATATAAAAAGTCACACCTTTTAGAATGATAGCTTACCTCGAAAGTATGTCAGCACCATAAAAAAAAATAAAAGTCAAAATGGTCTTTTATTAATAACCTTAGCATTTCTGGTCTGATCATAAAGTATATATAGTATATCGTTGAAAAGGTCTTAAAGAGTATTACCTTGCGTTCTTATATTCTATTGACCTCAGATGTCATTTTCATATGGATATGTCAATATTTATTCTTTTTTGCGCTAGTGACCTCAAAACTTCAATTTCAAATTTATATCAAATCAAAGATCAATAGAAACCAATATGTTTTGTGCAGGAATTAATTGATTTCATTCACTAGAAAAAAATTTACAGATGCTTAATACATTTCCAACGCTATACTACACTTTATGATCGGACCAGAAATTCCAAGGTTATGAATAAAATAACATTTTGTCTGCTTTTTGGGATATCTCAAAAAAAAATTTTTTTTTTTGATGCTGAAATAATTTCGAGGTTTCATTCTAGGAGTTGACTTTTTATATTTATTTTTGGGGGAACCAACTTATCAGACATCCATACGCACCAACGTTTTTATATACAGAGAGAGAAAAAAATCAAGCATTCTATGCTTGAATCACGCAAATTGGCTATCAGTTTACACTCAAGCGTAAATTTCTCAACTCGAGCATTATTTTGCTAAAATTGAGCAAATTTAAAACACATGATATTAAGAAGAATATAAATTTATTTTCCTTGAGTTGAGAACAATTTTCTTGATTCAAATAAAGAATTTCATGAAATCTAGAATTATTTGCTTGATTTAAGTTAGCAATTTTGTTAATAGTAGAATATTTTTCTTGATATTAGAAATTTAATTTTCATAAGAGCAGAATATGCTTGGTCGAAGGAAACAATTTACTAAAAACGAAAATGATTTATTCGATTTGAGAAATTTGCTTTCCTGGAATCAATAAAAATGTGTTTCATCCAAATAAATAATTTTCTTAATACATATTAGAATGCTTTGAATTTACATTTCTTATATAGAGAAGAATTTGTTTGATCCAAGTTATTAATTGTCTGCAAATTAGAAAGTTTTGTTTGATATAATGTAGTGGTCAAAATTATAGCGCACTCAATTATTTACTTTTTGAATTTAAAACATTTTTACAAAGAGTAGATAGAAAATTTGAATTAAGAGCGTTTTGTTATACACTCAGGCATATTCGTTTAGCCGCACTACTTTTATTCCACTAATTATTCAATATGTGTAAATAAAAGGCATAGCTCTGTGCAACCGTGGTACTAAAGTAACAAGCAGCATGTCTGTTTTTAAAATAAGTAACGGTTGTTTACCGTTTTTGTTTTGTTTTTGTAAAAATTTAGTACGACTGTAAACGCGCTTCATGGGAGGAGCATATTCGTATAGCCGCAGTGGAAAAAATTTAATTTTTGAGAGGAAGTAAATAACAAAATAAAAGATTTTTTTTTATAAACATTAAATAAGTAAGATTGCTTCTGTTTTTTTCAAAAAAATTTTGAAAAATAATTAATATTCGTTATTTTAGGTGAACATTAAAAAAATGCCACGTGGAGTTTACTTGACCGATCAATAAAAAATTCAAATACATTTTTTTAAAGATCAGGGGTGTTCCATTCGTGAAATTAGCCGAAGAATTTCGCGTTCTGATAAAGTTGTAAGAAATTTCTTAAAAAAAGGAGCTTGTTATGGAATTAAGAAACCAACAAAAGGTAACCAAAAGCTGACAAATCGTCAAAAAAATTTGATTCGAGAGGAGGCTACTAAAAATAAATTAAATTCAACACAAATACAATCTAAGTTATGTTTACCAGTAACGAAAAAACATGTTGCCCATGTTCTACGTACAACACCCAATGTTGTTTGGAAGAAACCAGCGCGCAAACCAATGCTCAAAGAACACCATAAAAAGGCACGCTTAAATTTTGCTAAAAAGCATATGCACTGGACTTCCGAATGGGAAAAAGTCCAGTTATTTTTTCCGACGAAAAAAAATTTAATTTGGATGGCCCAGACTGTTATAGCTGCTATTGGCACGATATCCGCAATGCAAGTATCCCCAAATCAAAAAGAAACTTTGGAGGCGGAAGTCTGATGGTCTGGGCTGCCTTTTCCATTGAAGGAAAGTCAACTCTGTGTTTCATTCCTGCCCGAATGAATTCGGAAGTGTATATTGAGATGTTAGACGATGTTCTTATTCAATTTATCGAAGATAAAATGGACGACAGTGTCATTTTCCAACAGGACAATGCGTCCATTCATGTCTCTAAGACATCCATGGCTTGGTTTGAGCAGCGAGAAATCAACATTATGGAATGGCCTGCATGTAGCCCCGATCTAAACCCCATAGAAAATCTATGGGGTATTATGGCACGGGAAGTTTACGTCGAAAAAGCGAAAGGAACTCTATTTTCTACTGTTACAGAGTTGAAGTTTAAGATTAAGGAAGTTTGGACTTCAATTCAAGGGAAAATTCTTCAAAAACTTATTTATTCAATGCCTAATAGGATATTTGAGGTTATCCAAAAAAATGGTGGGCATACTCATTACTAAATTGTTATAATTCAAGCTCTAATTTAAGTGCGTCTAAACGAATATGCCAATTGCTTCGGGAGTTATATTTTAAGTTTATTAATATAAAATATTACTTTATGTTAACATTAAATTTTTTATCAGTATTTTGCAAAAGAAATATTGTTCTTTAACATAAATAAAAAAATTTATTTTAAATATATTTTGTGTGTACTTTACGATAAGTTTTTAAAAAAAGGTATATTGCGTCTAAACGAATGTGCCTCAGTGTATTAGTTCAAACATGCCCACGTAGTTGCCCGTATGGCCCGCGAGGCCCTTCATACAAATTTTTTACTATCTTAATTTTGTCTTTGCGATGAGCCAAAATCAAAGAATACCTGCAAAAAACAACAACACAAACCGCACTCGTTCAGTGTTCAGCACATTTTCCAGCGAACTTTTCAAAAACAAATGCATGCAAAACCAAAACCAAAAACGCACACTCGATGATGTCGATGCTGGAGCTGATTGTCTTGTTACTTGTAGTCGAGTAATTTTTCATGCAAGCATTGTTATTGTAATAGAAATGAAGTCTTGTCGCAGTGTACTGGCAGTGTACTTCATGACATGTGATTTTATTGCATTGTAATTGTTTCTTTGTTTTGTTTGATTTTCTGTCAAAAGCAACGATGAACAATATTTTGTGTTTGTTCTTTTATTGTTTTTTCAAGCATTGGCCCGCGCTTAAATTTCTTGGACCCCACTGTATTAGATGATCATAAATTTAAATTATGTATAAAAATTTGATGGCTTTTCACTAAGAAGAGAGTATAGCAATAATTAAGAGAACATGACAAATTCAAGTGTGGCAAAATTAAAGTACAGCGAGTGTTAGCAACAATGGAAAAGTACTGAAAGAGAAAATAACGGTATATTTTAAACAAAACTTGCATTGATCAGTGTATTTGGTTCAGTCTTACAGAGTTATTGATACACTTAAGTGATTGCGATTATATTTTTTAATTAAAACCAATATTAAAATTCAATAATGGGTCGGAAAACTGTTACACTTCTTCGGAAAAATTATTTACATACTGACATTTCAAGATTGTGTAACGTTTCAAGAAAATGTGCTTACAATATTGCCAAAAAAGTTTTGGCGAGCTTGCCACTTGAAATATATCAGGCCAACGAAGACGCAGATACACAACTACTGCTCACGATCGTCATTTGGTTAAATTGTGTGAAAAAAAATCGAGCAGAAAGTAGTCGTAATATTGCTAACGAATGGTCATCTTCCCTTGGAAAGTCCATTAGTGCAAGAACAACTCGCCGTCTTCTTGTGGAAAGTGGTCTCAATAGTTACACGCAGAAATAACATCCATTCCGTAATAAGCTTAAAAAAAAGAAGCGGCTTATCTGGTGTAGAACACATAAAAACTAGACTGCAAAAGACTGGGAACGAGTTATTTTTAGTGAAGAATTCCATTTTAAAATTATAAATAGAAAAAATCGGACGTTTGTGCGCCGAACTCAGTAAGAAAGCGGTCAACCCTTTTGTTTTCAAAATCAGACACAGGGAGGTGGAGGGTCCATTAGTGTATGTGGGTGTTTCAGTGCGCATGGAAGTGGTCCGTAGCTGTTTTATGAAGGGTACTTGAATGTTAGAAGACAATGTTATTTTCAATAAGATAACGCACCATGTCATAAGGCATTATTATCTATGAATTGGTTCAAAATAACAACATTTCGCTTTTGGATTGGCCGCCACCATTTCCAGATATAAATCCCATCGAAAAGTAATGGTCAATTATTGATCGGCACCTTGAAAAGCACAAGATTTCAGCACAAGATTTCAGGATGCAATAAAGCATATATGGTCAAAAATGGTAATTAACGAATGCATCAATTCAGTACATTTGCCAACCAAACGAAAAATCAATTAATTTTCTTATATAACCTGAGAGTTATTGAATTTGAAAAAGGCAATTAACATGCTAAGTGCGCTATAATTTTATCCACTGCTTTATATGACTATATTTGTATTGTATCTGAAAACAGTAAGTAGCGAGCTATATTTTATTTTAAAATTAAAGAATAATTGATTAATTCAAGAATATTTTTTTAGCCACCTCTGCGTTGGGTTAAGTTATTCTTAATTTAAATTCTTAACTCTAAGTTCTAAACTCGACATTCTTATCTTAAAATTTTAAATTCTTGACTCAAAATTAAAAATTCAAATTCATCATCAGCTATGGGCAGAGAGCGTTGTGGGAGCGTTGAGAGCAAAAATTGAGTGCAAAGGCTTATGTTCCAACACAAAAAGCAACCATTCATCATTCATCATTCCTCATTCATCATTCATCATTCATCATTCATCATTCATCATTCATCATTCATCATTCATCATTCATCATTCATCATTCATCATTCATCATTCATCATTCATCATTCATCATTCATCATTCATCATTCATCATTCATCATTCATCATTCATCATTCCTCATTCATCATTCATCATTCATCATTCATCATTCATCATTCTTCATTCATCATTCATCATTCATCATTCATCATTCATCATTCCTCATTCATCATTCATCATTCATCATTCATCATTCATCATTCATCATTCCTCATTCATCATTCTTCATTCATCATTCATCATTCATCATTCATCATTCATCGTTCATCATTCATCATTCATCATTCATCATTCATCATTCATCATTCATAATTCATCATTCATAATTCATAAATTCATAAATTCATAAATTCATTAAATCATTCATCATTCATAATTCATCATTCATCGTTCATCATTCATCATTCATCATTCATCATTCATCGTCCATCATTCATCATTCATCATTCATCATTCATCGTTCATCATTAATCATTCATTATTCATCATTCATAATTCATCATTCATCGTTCATCATTCATCATTCATCATTCATCATTCATCATTCATCATTCATCATTCATCGTTCATCATTCATCATTCATCATTCATCATTCATCATTCATCATTGACCATTCATCGTTAATCATTCATCATTCATCGTTCGTCAATAATCATTCATTATTCATCATTCATCATTCATCATTCGTCATTAATCATTCATCATTCATCATTCATTATTCATTATTCAACATTCATCATTCATCATTCATCATTCGTCATTAATTATTCATAAATTATAATTCATCATTCATAATTCATAATTCATAATTCATAATTCATAATTCATAATTCATAATTCATAATTCATAATTCATAATTTATAATTCATAATTCATAATTCATAATTCATAATTTATAATTTATAATTTATAATTCATCATTCATTATTCATCCTTCATCCTTCATCATTCATCATTCTTCATTCATCATTCATCACTCACCATTCATCATTCTTCAAGGATTCTTTTTGAATTAATTAGCCTTATTGTTTTGCTTCAAGAGATTTAAGTTAATTGTTGTAATATTAAAAAAAACTGTAATCCTATCATATAACATACGATAACTTCAATTAAATTTGCACCCATCTTTGAATGCGTCTAGATGATTTTTATTTTAATTACTTTCAAGTGAATCCTTTCTGCAAACCCCAAACAACTCCTTTGAAATATTTTCTACGTAGATAAATTCTAAAATTTGACATGGCGCAAAATCGTTTTAAGGTGTTAATTTTCTGCTGTCAAACGGTATCTTAATAACACTATATAAAACGCAAACATGCATACTCGACACCATTCAAAAGCAATGCCGCATCCACTTAGAGTCCTGGCCAAACTTACAGAGCTGGAACAATAGCTGCAGAAGTTTACAAATAAATAAATAAATTTTATTATTATTTGTCAACTCATTGTTGTGCTGAGTTGAGACGACATTGAGAAAACATGCAGAAGAACAGAATGACAGAGGACTTAAAATATATTAACGGTCCTTAATGCTGCCAACACCCACATCAACGACACTTTAACAATTTTACAACAATCATCCGTTGTTTTCTCGCCATCTATTCACTTCTGGTTACATTCTTTAAACGGTATATCTGGGTATTTTTAATTAATACGCTTAGAAATTGAATTCACACAAACAAAGGATACCCCCGAATATGCTTTATAACATGCTGCATCTGAAAAGAATTTGTCATGCTGTAGATTTTAATTTACGAGAAGTTTTATTTTAATTTGCATTTTTCCTTTTTTTTTTCAACAAAAACGATGTAAAGAGAATAAAAAAAAAGTATAAAATATCGTGGCTTATTTCACAAAGAGTTATGCCAAACTTTTTCAGCAGCTTGTTCGTTCGCTCTATATCTAAAGTGTCAAAATTGAATTCTGTACTAAACAAATTATGCAAAATTTAAATGCTTTTAAAAGTTTGATTGTTTTACAATGTTTTGAAGTTTTAATTTTTTACAAAAACTAGAAAATTTAGTTAGTCATAAAATGGGAATTTTCGAATTTTAAATCTTGGCTTTGTGGCAGATATCCACAAATGAGGTTTACTAATTAAATGTAACCTCATAATCTAAGGCGTTAGCTGCTTTCCAAATCATTATCCCCAGCAGATTTATGTGTATAAATCTTAACACTTAAGCCAGTTCTCCGCTTGTGGCTTGTTTGTATGAAGACACTTTTAAGTTTCAAGTGATGCGGTGTGGTTGTTGATGAGGGTTGCGTGCTTGTTATAAGTCAAGGTCAGGCTATATAAACTAACAATGAATGAAGAAATTCCAAACCTTTTTTTTTTTGTGTTTTGGGTTTATATAAGATGCTTAACAGAGTTAATCGTTGTCTTTGTAGAGTTAAACGGTTTGTCCACTTGAGGAAATCTAAGCTTCATGATGGAAAATAATATCATCTACTAAGGTAAACCATTAAGACATGTGTTTAAATAAAGGAGCGTTTTTTACTAAAGAAAGAATAAAGATTTTTGTAGGGTGTTTTAAGATTAAGGAAAAACTTAAAAAGATCCTTAAACTTCGAGCAGCATTTTAAGCCGTCACACAGGGTTGCGTCTAGTGGACAAAAATCAAAAATTTTTTTTCATCAAATAATACAAAATGGGTATTGTTGTAAAGTAAATACTCCAATTAAGAAGAATTTAAATTTTTAGTTCCATTAAATAATTTTTGGAGACGCTACACCTCTTTAAAGTCAATACAATTTCATAGTTTTTTTATGGTACAATTTTCGTTTCCGAGCACTTAGGCAAATTTTTTTTTTAACTCATTTTTCAAGATATTTTAATATTTTTAATTTTCATTTAAAGTTAATTTATAGTAAAAAATAAGGTTTTTGTTATTGGGAAGAAAAAAGTTAAATTGAATTTTTTCAAAAATTTCAAAAATTGATAAAACTATGGAAAAATAAAAAATTTTGTTAAATTTATTAGTCAGCTTCTTCCAAGTTCCGCGGAGATCACCTTTGAAACTAACAAACATTGTAAGTATGGTTTATTATCTTTTAAAAAAAATAAAATAAATAACTGGCCATTTCAGCCCTTGAAAGGAATTTGACCTAGCTTCTTATGATCAATTGTGTTGTGCGTGTTATTAATTTTGTACACAATTGACCGAGAAATGGACCTACATGCTTAACGCCGACTCCGAACGGCGATGAACGGAATGTTCTTATTCTCAAGAAGCTTTACATGGCATTTTGATTACTCTCTGAGGTTTGCCATTGTCTGCAGAGAGGTGGCGGCCGTACAGAAAAATTATTTTAATTCAAATAATTTTCTGTCGCTGGCTGGGGTTCGAACCTGGGTCTCCAAGGTTCTTTGACATAGCGGCCACGCAGTTTAACCAACTACGCCACGGACGCCACAATTATCTTATTATCTTTTAGAATCTATAAAAAACTTTTCCGAATACGTCCGATTCTTTGAGTAATCGTATTTTTAAAAATGCTCCAAAATGCAATTTTTCATAATTTTTCGAAAAATTGTTATTGTTTTAACAGCAATACAAATGTAAACAAACATGTTTCTTATCTATTTTATTAAAAAATGATCTAAGTCTGTTTTTTTAGATGTTTTTTTTATATTATAGGACATTTTTTGAATAATATGTATTTTAATATATACAAGAAATATATCATACCGGAAAAAAAAACTTAATTCATTTTAGAAATAAGCGAACAATTTTAAAAATTTGTACCCTACAAGTTAAAGAAGGGCTTTAAAGATCTTGCAATAATTATTGGGCACAAATTAACTAAAAAATAAAAGATTCACATATAATTAATTGTATTTTTCGGAAATATATATATTTCTTTTGCAAACATATATTAACGTAATAGTTTTTTAGGCAATTACTGGAAATTACGTAAATTTTTTTTTAAGTAGAGTACACCTATGATTACTATTGCCACCCACAATGCATTTACCGTTTTTAATTAAACATTTTGAAATAAAAGTTTAACGCGAGATTTGTGGTAAAACTGTCATATATTTTTAATAATTCCGATTTATTTAATAGTTGGATTAGTACGCGTTTTTTGTCAAAAACTTCAAAGAAAGTGGATTGAGTGTGGTTACAAAAAAGAATATTTTTTAAAAAAAAATTCGAATTGGCTAAATCTCAAAGCTTTCGAATTTCCACACCCAGATGATGTAAGTAAACAGCTTTAAAGAAAATAAAATATTTTTAATATAAAAAGTTAAAATTAATCTATAATTTAGCAACCTAGCACAAGTCGCGGAAGGCCTCAAATGCAATTTCACTTGGCATCAGAAAAAACAAAAAAAAAAGGAGAATAGCTGATATAGCTGGTGAATATTCTGCGGAAGAGTTAGATTTTGCTTCCCAATTTGCTAAAACAAATAGCAATCCTGAAAGTGAGCCTAGAAAACAAAAAAGTTTGTCACCAATGGAGACATTAACGCTGTATATGGATTTGGACCTTTCTGTAGAAAAGTACAATATTTTGCGAAAAACAGTGAACAAATTGCATGAAAATTGCTTTCCTAGTTATTATGCTATACAGAACTTAAAAAAAACGTTAGTACCGCCAGTAATAGCTTCAGAAAATTCTGCTGAAGTTCCTTTAAAACCTTTAATGCGAAAGACAGCAGAAAGCGTTTTGAGTTTATGTAAACCTAATTTACTCCAAAACAAAGTTACACTTATCTGCAAGTGGGGTATGGATGGAAGTTCTGGCCATAGTCGGTATAAGCAGAGTTTTTCTTCAAGCGAGTTCAACGATGAGTTCTTATTTTTAATTGCTTTTGTTCCAATAAAGTTACCTTTGTATAATTTTATATAGTAAAAAAACATTTTTATTACTTTAGATTAATTGACTCAACATCCAGAAATGAAATTTGGGTCAATGAAAAATGCTCTTCCACTCTTTTCTGTAGACCTGTGAAATTTATCATGGCAAAAGAAAATAAAAATATTATTATTGGAGAAAATGCTGCTATGAAAAACCAGATAAATGAGTTAGAATGCGACATAATCGATCTTGATGGAAGACCTATTGAGGATTATATACATAATGCACTGTACAATGATAGATGGTGCCATTGCAAATATTCTAACTGAAACCAATTCAACAAGTAGATGTTTTATATGTAAAGCAAGTCCTATTGAAATGAATCGAATTGATTTGGTTAAAACTCCAAATATAAATCATTATGAGTATGGACTTTCAACACTACATTCTTGGATAAGGTTTTTTAAATGTTTACTGCATATAGCCTATCGATTGGCATTTAAAAACTGGCAAGTAAGAGCAGAACATAAAACGGTTTTTGCTGAAACTAAAACACGAATACAAAGAGAGTTTAGAGAGAGACTGGGCCTGCTAGTGGATTATGTAAAAACAGGTTATGGCACCACAAACGACGGAAATACGACTAGGAAGTTTTTGTTAAACTATGAAGTATCTGCAGAAATCACAGGACTTAACAAAGATCTTATATACAACTTTGCATTAGTGTTAAGAATCCTCTCATGTGGCAAAATCATTAAAATTGATGAATTTAGTAAGCTGCTGAGAAAAACGAGGAACTTGTACATAGAGTGCTACAATTGGTATTATATGCCTTGCTCTGTACACAAAGTTTACGTACATGGATGCGAAGTAGTAAAATGTTTCGATTTACCAATAGGTGACTAAACTTTTAATATTGTAGTTTGAAGTAATTCGATCTAAAATATATTTTTTCACAATAATTATTTTCGCAGGAACTTTATCTGAAGAAGCTTTAGAAGGAAGCCACAAAAATATTCGATATACTCGTCTTAATCACACGCGGAAGTGCTCAAGAGAAAATTCCAATACAGATCTTATGACCTATTTGGTAATCTCATCAGACCCTCTTTTATCTTCTCAAAGAAAAAGTAAATATAATAAAAAGATAATTGAGGAAGATTCTAACATCAATTTGTATATTTATAATGAAAATATAGATGAAGATTAGCACTTTTTTAATTCAAATAATGTACATAAAGAAAATATTAAATAATTATTAGTAAAATTAATATTTGAATTTTATTATTCAAAGCGAATATCTTTCAAAAAGAAGAAAACGTCAATGTATTAAAAATATATACATAAGTTTTTCCAGCATAGTTTAGTACAAAAATACTCTTACAAAAATATTTATATCTTTTAAACTATATAACATATTTCAAAGAAATAATTTTTTTTTGATAAATCATAAATTATATATTAAACCAAAATTAAAAAAATTGTAAATTTAAGAATTTTAAATATGGTAATAATTTTTTAAAAAACTTAAAAATCTCAAAAATTGAAATTTATAACCTTAATTTAGACATGATGGAATTAATTTTTTTAAAATTTTTTTCATATTTGATATCAGCGACCTTAAATAATTCACCACTCCAAACTTCATCCAAATCGGACGACTCCTTCTATTTTTGTCCAACTTTTGTATGGGCTCGCAACACTGTGCGTCATGTGGGGTGAATTTGAAGTTTGTTCCATACTACCTCGGAAGCTTTGTTGCCACGCTCTGCCAAGTTCTGTGCTAGTTACAGAAGAGTCTTAGAAATAACTTCTGAAATGAGTAAAAATTATCAGAAATATACCCCAAAAACGTGGAAATATTCAAACTTCTTAAATATTTGAAGTATTTAAGGACACTATTTTAATTTTCACATGACAACGTTATGTTTTACCGAGCAGCTTAATTATTTCTCAGGTATAGGTGTTAAATTAATAGAAATACCACAATAGTACTGATAAATTTCTTGATTTTATGACAAAAATATTAAAAAATTTAAAAACTTCATAGGGACGTTTGAGCATCGTGCTCTCTATATGTGTTACCGTAAAAAATATAGCATGAGAGTAAGGACTAGTTCTTAACCCTCATGACAAAAATGAACAAAAAATTCAATACTTCATTCAGTCGCAGAGAGAGCCGGTACAAGATCGAAAATGGATCAATTATGCAACTGCATGGTATGGTTTTATTTTTGTTATGAGATCACAGAACCGACCTTTGCTGACATAATTAAAATTTACTGGATCACCTCTACAGGGCGAGTAATAATTCTATGCAACAATATTGCATTTGTGTTCCGTAAGCTGCTACCCAAGCGACCGGACGACATCATCATTTATTTCTTTATTTTCGTCATAAGGCCTGGTATAAATCCTTCATCTCTGTTTTATAACATTTACCATGGCGCGTATACTCACAGAGTAATATTTTCATACCACTTGCTTACTTACTTACTTATCTGGCGCTTACAACCGTTGGACGATTTTGGCCTCGTATAAGAATTGCGCCAGTCATTCACTTGCGGGCTCCAGTTGGAAACACCAAGTGTAATCAGGTTATTCAACACTTCATCCTTCCAACGAAGATGTGGGCGTCCTCTTCTGCGTTGACCACCACCGGGCACCGAATCGAATATTTTTTACAGTAAGTAAAAGCCGAGCCGCTCGATTTTAATACACTTAACTATGTCGATGTCAGCGTACAGCTCATAGAGCTCGTGGCTCCATCGAATTGGGTACTCGCCATTGACGCAGATTAAACCGAAGATCTTACGAAAAATCTTTCTCTCAAAGGCTCCCTAAGTATTTTTATCAGAACTGCTCAAAGACTAGGTTAGTGCTGCATATGAGCCCGAACAGAACCAAAGCGGCTGTCGGTTGTCGGATGCGCTGTGCAACAAAATACATGAAAATATATGCAGCCGCCAAAAATTAAATGGCCGTAGAAATTCGCGACGGAAAAACGCCAGAATAGAATCAATTCTATTTTTTCTCCGACGACTGGCGGATCTCTCTTTGAGTGGCGTAAGTGTTGCCATATTTTAGCTAAGAAAAGACTGTGTTCAGTGCTATTTGCTTAGTTTTTACCATGAGCTGACGTTTTGTTTTGTGTGTGTGTGTTGCATTCCATGAGCTTACATTTCGTTTTGTGTGTGTGTGTGTGTTGAATTTGTAGCATTTACACAACGAAAAGCAACGCTGATCCGACAACCGACAACCGCTTCTATTCTGGACGTGTTCTCAGCAGATTTCTCCGAGAGAGGTCCGCCAACCGACAACCGCTTTGGTTCTGTTCAGGCTCTAAAATAGGACGGGCACGATTAGTCTCTTATAATCACTTATAGTGTGTGAGTTTTGTTCGTCCAGAGAGGGCTCTGCTTTTCAGCCCAAAGTAACACCTGTTGGCAAGAGTTATCCATCGCTTTATCTAAATACTGACATCGTTTGAAAGAGTTAACACTGGATCCCAGGCAGACGAAATCTTTAACAACCTCGAAGGAGATGTTGTCAACAGTGACGTGGTTTCCAAAACGCTGGGACTGTTTATTTGTTGACACTAGGTATTTCGTCTTATCTGCGTTCACTACAAGACCCATTCTACTCGACTCTTTCGCTAATCTGGAGAATGCTGCGCTGACTTTGCGTGTATAATGGCCAATGATATCGATATCCTCAGCATACGTCAGCAACATAATACTTTTGTAGAACATCGTGCCACTGCGTCTCAAATCAGCAGCTGGAATGATCTTCTCCATCATAAGGTTGAAAAAGTGGCACGATAAGAAATCACCTTGTCTGAAACCTCGTTTGACATCGAATGGAGCAGTGAGATCCTTCCCGATTTTGACGGTGCTGCTGGTGTTGCTCAGTGTCATTCTGCAAAGACGGATGAGCTTTGCAGGAATACCAAATTCAGACATGATGGAGTAAAGATGATTCCTTATTGGACTGTCGAAGGTGACTTTTTAATAGACAAAAAGATGGTGTGTGTCGATTTGTTTCTCCAGGGTCTTCTTCAATATTTGTCGTAGCGTAAATATCTGGTCTATGGTGGATTTGCCAGATTCTGAAGCCACACAGATAAGGTCTAATCAGCTGGCTTACGATGGGCTTCAATTTAATACGCTCGACAGGACAGCGGAACTTCAATGCTGTCGTCCGCAATTGGGGTTCCCGGGATATCATTTTTACTGGCGGGATTGTTGTCGTCGTCGCCATTCATAAGCACAGAGAAGAATTCCCTCCACATCATCAGTGTACTCCGGATATCTGTCATTAGATTCTAATCAACAACATTTCCAATCAACTGAAATTAAAAAATCATTAATATTTACGACTTGATGAAAAAATCATTAATATTTACGACTTGATGCTATAGTGGCGGTAGAGAAATGTTTGTGGAAGAAATTTCCTTACTGTAAGACCCTTACAGCTTCAATTGTAATAAATAAATAAATAACTGACCTTATGATCAATTGTGTAGTGCGTGTTATTAAGTTTGTACACAATTGACCGAGAACCGGACCTACAGATTTAACGCTGACTCCGAACGGAGATGAACGGAATGTTCTTGTTCTCAAGAAACTTTACATGGCATTTTAATTACTCTCTGAGGTTTGCCATTGTCTGCAGAGAGGTGGCGACCGTACAGAAAAATTATTTTAATTCAAATAATTTTCTGTCGCTGCTGGGGTTTGAACCCGGGTCTCCAGGTTCGTTGACATAGCGGCCACGCACTTTAACCAACAGCTTGAATTGACTGAGGTAAATACTACACTTGCCTCAGATTCAAGTTCATACGTTTCTATGCCTTTGAAGTCGTATTTGCGTAACACAATCAAAAACTAGTAAGAAGTGATATTCGACTGGGCCGTAGTTAAAATACCCCCACGGCCGAACCAAAGTATATTCAAAGTCTTAAGCAATCAATAAAGTGTTTATCTGTAAAAACGTTTTCGTTATAGTTTTAACAGAAAATATTCACTTTTTTTTTGATTTTTAGAGAGATTTAACCTTTTTGATAAAGTCACTTTGTATGGGAGGTAGGCGTGGTTTTCATCCGATTTGGTTGAATTTCATACTAAGAGTGTATTTTAAATATCAAAAGTCGTATGCAAAATTGCGAGTCAATATATTCATTTTTGTGGAATTCTAAGAGATTTAACCGTTTTGAAGAAGTCACTTTGTATGGGAAGTAGGCGTGGTTTTCATCCGATTTGGCTCATTTTCGAACTAGATCTTTATTATTTAGATAAAAGCTTAAATATTGAATTTCATGATGATAGCTTTAATTTAGTAATCGTGATCATAGAACGACGGACAGACGGACATGGCTAAATCAACTTGGGTGGTGATGCTGATCAAGAATATATATACTATTCTATACCTACCACGCCTCCTTATGGGCGTTACAAACGGAGTGACAAAATTAATATACCCCCATTTCCGTTTTTTAAACGTGGGGGTATAAAAATTACCAATTGACGCTAATGCGTTGGTAGCAGCTGTTCACCATTCTGCCGCACGATATTTCTCACTTAAAAACTTTTGTCGAATGAGAAAATACACTAAGTTGAATGGACATGGACCCAAACCATCGAACATGTCGTAAGCATGTCGAATGGACCGAACAAAGTCAGTAAAAAATTTGTGCCTTTCATCGGACATGTCTATCCAACTTGGTTTTTAACTCACGAACGATATTACATGTGTGATGACATGACAGGTCCAACCGACAGGTAGTATCGTTTGCCCTATTAACTCAAGATTCAATTGACTCAATAACTTTAGCTATCAGATGCAATATACGTTCGTCCGGAGGCGTCATTGAGCCGTACTTTTTCAAAAATAACGACTAAATAGCCGTTACAGTCTAGAGTGGTGTACTATAGAGATATGATATAAAATTGTATGTATTCGGAGATGGGGTTTTGAATACAAAGGACCTTTACTTTAAACAGGATGGTGCAATGTGCCATACATGTCGCGAAACAATTGATTTATTGTACACGAAGTTTCCTGGACGCGTAATTTTGTGTTATGGAGACAAATATTGGCCACAGATTTGTTAGACCACAAAGAACAGTGTTAGATTTGTTCCTTTTGGGTTAAGAGTAAGATATTCGCTAAGTATACGTAAACAATTCCAACTCTTAAAATGAACATTCCATGCGCCATCTCTGAAATGGCGTCTCTGAAAAGGATTTTGAGAAAAAGGCTTAACGTCTGCAAACAAGGCTGAGGCGGCCATTTATAGGATATTGTGTTTCAAACATAATCTCTATGTGTCTATATTATACAAGGGTTACTACATATATTTCAGGAATAAATATAAAGAACGAATTTTTTATTTTTAATTTTGAACAAACGAATAAAGAACTTTTCTCAATTTTTGTCACAGAAGTACTTTAGACACTTAGAAAAATAAGAGATATTTCGTGAATTAATGAAACAGACAAGCGCCAAAGAATTATTCTTCATCAAAACAATGCTCGCTTGAGACGTCTTTGAGCGAGCAAAAAATCAACTTAATAGGACATCCGCCGTACAGACCTGATTTGGCACCTAATTCTTTTAGTTCCCTCACACAAAGGACAAACTGGTGGATAACAATTTTTGACGCCGGAAGATGCGTAAAAAACTATGTTTGGAGGTGTCTATATAAATGTTATGACAAATTGCACGAACGCATGCGAAAATGTATCAATAATAACGAAGATAATTTCTACATACTATAATGAAAATAATTTGGTCTTTATATTTATTCCCAAAATATATGTAGTGACCTATGGATTGCAATAAAAATTGAATAGATGTTTTAGTAACTGTTAATTTTATTCTAAAACCAAATTCAGCACCTTTTGCTGATACAGTATATATAACTGTTTTGTTCAATGCTGAAGGGCAGTAAATTGCTAAATGTTAGACAAAAATTAAAAATGAAAATATTAAAGGTTGAAGCCCTTATCTCTGCACAACAAGAAATTGCAATCCATTTCACTGGAACGTCTTATGAATTTTTTATCACAACAACCTGTTATGATTATTAAGATTAAACGTATGCAAATATTGCTCAACGTATGCAATGTTCCCAAGAATGACGCACACCATTCATTGTTTGTATGCTACTAACATGATCTCAGGGTTGCATTATAAGCAGTTTATTGTCTCAATCCAACTATACTCAACATAACCACAACTCTAACAACAACCAAGGGGGGCACAAATGTTTGTATGAGTGTATCCATAATAAATGAAAATCGCAAATGTTGCAACTGATGCTAGCTGGCTGCTGAACTGCAACAAATACTCGTATAAAGACGTTAGCAACAACGTAAGTGTTGCCACACTTTGATTTCATACCCGAGAGGCAAAATTCAACACTTTCCTTGAGACAAACAAAGTGCCAACATCAATAACCAGCAAGGATAATATTTCAATATCGAATGCAATTTATATTCAATTTTCACACACCGAGACACACACATACTCACACACACGGACAGACCGATACTCACTCAAATACACTCAGCATATGTATTGCATATATTATAAGATGCATTTTAATTGGATTTGAATTGAAATCGTACTTAAGGATTATGAATTGTATTAAATGCAAATAGAAACAGATGTTTTTTTAAATTTGAAAATATGATTAATACCTTAAGAACTAACAAGACTTTCCATAAAAGTTAAATGCACTTAAAAAACTTGAAGCAGAGAAACTTGAATTGAGTGATTAGGTGAAGGGCAAATTACGGCTGGAAAGTAAAGACTGCAGTTTAAGTTAAATATATGTAGACGTGGGAAAAAATTTTTTAACTCAAATAAAATATTAAAGCAAAGGACACCTGGAATGCTCAATTAACCAACCCCTGCATTTTTTAATAAAATATTATTTCAAGGATTTTCGTACCATATTCCATAAAAATTAAGTTTTCCTCACTCCTCAGAAGGATCTTATCAGACAGGATTTAAAAAAAATTAATTCTGGCACCCAATACTGCATTTGAGTATCGTTCTTAGTTTTGATTCATTCAATGACTTAATTTCTACCTGCAAACTGTTTCTTAAATATTTGAACATATGAAAAACTAAAAAACTAAACGAAGGGATATAAAAATGGTATAATGAGCCATTTCAGGGAATGTCTAAATATAATGTTAATGAACCAACATTACAAATATTTCTTGCATCGCCCTTAGGTAAATGTTAATTTGCAGCACAAATACAAAAGCAATATAAAAAGAATAGAAAAAGCAAAAGCAAAACGAAAAGAATGACAAAAGCAAAAAAAAGAAAAGCCAAAAGCAAAAGCAAAACCAAAAGAAAAAGCAAAAGCAAGAGCAAAATAAGAAAGAACAGAAGTAAAATAAAAAGCAAAAACAAAAGCAAAAGCAAAACCAAATGCAAAAGCAAAAGCAAAATCAAAAGCAAAAGCAAAATCAAAAGCAAAAGCAAAAGCAAAAGCAAAAGAAAAAGCAAAAGCAAAAGCAAAAGCAAAATCAAAACCAAAAGCAAAAGAAAAAGTGAAAGTGAAAGAAAAACCAGAAGCAAAAGCTAAAGCAAACACAGAAGTAAAAACAAAAGTCCAAAAAAAGGAATAAAAGCAAAAATTAAAGTAAAAGCAATAGCAAAATCAAAAGCGAAAGTAAAACGAAAGCAAGAGCAATAACAAAAGCAAAAGTAAAAACAAAAGCAAAAGCAAAACAAAAGCAAAAACAAAAATAAAAGCAAAAACAAAAGCAAAGACAAAAGCAAAAGCAAAATAAAATGCAAAAGCAAAAATGAAGCAAAAACAAAAGTAAATACAAAAATCAAAAGAAAAAGCAAATGTAACAGCAAAAATAAAAGCAAAAGAAAGAGTAAAAGTAAAAGCAAAATCAAAAGCAAACTGAAAAGAAGAAGCAAAAAAAGAGGAAAAGCAAAAGCAAAATCAAAAGCAAAGGAAAACACAGAAGCAAAAGAGAAAGACAAAGAAAAAGAATAAGAAAAAGAAAAAGAAATAGAAAAAGAAAAAGAAAAAGAAAAAAAAATAGAAAAAGAAAACGAAAAAGAATGAGAAAAAGAAAAAGATGAAGAAAAAAAAAAGCAAAAGCTTAAAATAAAAAGTAAAATACAAGTAAATAAAGCAAAAAAAAAAAAAATAATATAAGGACAAGCATTCGAACAAGGATATTGACAAGAGTTAGAGAAAAGATGACAACAAAAATTTTGACAAATATTAAGGCAAAGATTTAGACAAGGATTGGGTTAAAATATGAAACAATAATAACAATAAACTGGCCATTTCAGCCCTTGCAAGAACTTTGACCAAACTTCTTAAGACCAAATTGTGTTGTGTGTGTTATTAAATTTTTATACACAATTGGCTTTCGGAACGAGTTCTGTTGCATGTCGTGATGACAGAGTATACACTCATCATTCTGTTTATTTAACGATTCCTCTACGGTGAACATTTTTTCGTCAGTAAACAGAATTCGTCCGTGGGTATTATCCACGTGCTTGAGAAGTAACGCCATTGATTTTCCCTTACGCTGTTTCTTCAACGCTACCGTGAGAATATACCCTGTGTGTCTTTTGTATACTCTGAGCCTCAAGTCATAGTTCGCCAAGATATTCATCTCCCGCAACAAGATTTTCTGCTTTCGCAGCGGTTTTTACTTGATTCGAGACTTCACCGTCTTGATAGCTCGTGTTGTTCTGACAACATGCGGACAGCCGGATTTTTACTGCCGATTATTCCACCAGTATCCTCAAACAACTTCACAGTACTATACACAAAATGACCAGTGACTTCAAGTGGTCGCAAGGTCCGAAAGATATCTAATCTTTCCATGCCACATCTATATATAAATAGGCGTAGGCGAAACAGTTAAGAGGTTAAGAAGTTTTCTCAACCGGTTTTTATAATTTTCTTTTAAAGTAATTGGAGTAAGGAGAAGGAGTGCACCGAATATTTTTTAAATAAATTCACCTGTTTTGAACAGGCAAAACTATTTAGGATGTTTTTCACGCATTGTGGATTTATAAACACGAAAAAACTCCGCACAAAAAGAAGAGAAAAACGTTCTGCATTATTTCAATAGGTTATTATTTTTAACCGACTTCAAAAAGGAGGAGGTTCTCAAGTTCGTTGGTTTGTCCGGCTTTTTTTTTTTTAAATGTATGTACATCGATAACTTCTAAAGCACTTGCCCGATTTCCGTAATTTTTTTGTCAACAGATAGATATCATGAACGCGGAGGTCCTTTTTTAAAAAAGTGGGCGATATTCGACAAAGGGGCGTGTCAATATTATAAAATCACTGTATTTCAGTTAATATTGACACTATTGTACTGAAATTTACAGTTAAAATACTGGAATAGGCAGCAATATTACAAATTACGTTCAATAAAGTGGGCGGTTTTTGACAAAGGGGTGTGGTAATATTAGAAAAACACTGTATCTCGAATAGCATTGACACTACGGTACTAAAATTTAGTACAGGAGTTGACACAATTTTTAAAAATTACTGTAAAGAAAGTGGGCGTTATTCGACGAAGGGGTGTGGTCATATTAGAAAAACACTGTATCTCAAATAATATTGACACTAGGGTACTGAAATTTAGTACATGGGTATACACAGTTACTAAAAATTGCGGTAAAAAAAGTGGGCGCTATTCAACGAAGGAGTGTGGTAATATTATTAAAATACTATATCTCAGTTAATATTGACACTAGGGTACTAATCAGTGGCGTTCCTAGGCGGGGGCGGGGGGGGTCCGCCCCGGGTACCACCATTTTAGGGGTGACACCATATCGATATTTTTTTTTATTTCTCAAACAGAAAGAGAAAGGTACAAATAAATTACGTTAAAAAATGTGTGTCCCATTTTGTCGCGTTGAAATTATTTCTAACAATTTGTGTATCAGTAGCTTCATGCGAAAGGAGTTTTTCAAAGCTAAAATTAATGAATACTTATTTAAGGTCTTCCATGTGACAGGCAAGGCTTTCCAATTTTGCTATTTTATCCATTGAAAACGAGCTTGCAAGTAACATTGATTTCGATGAGGTTATTTAAAAGTTTGCAGCTCTTAAAGTAAGAAAAGTTAGTTTTTAAGAAAACGTCATTAATTAGATTTCTTTGTTTAACCTTATACCTTCATATACAAATATGTACCTGAAAATGTAATATATTTGTTCCGTCAGTTTTTTAGACTGCGAAGTTAATAAGTTGTCTTTTTTACCTTATGCCTACATATCGAAATATGTAGACACCTGGAAATGTAATAGTTTTGTTCTGTTTTTTACAAATTCTTATTGTTTGTCATATCGTCTCCTCTATGCCAAAAACGCCAATGTGAAAACACATGGTTTTTAAGTTTTTAATTGCATCTAGTGCATTTTAATGCAAAGAATATTCCCCAAAAACAAGAAAATTTAATTCGGTCTAGAAAAAATTATAAAATTCCATGCTAAAACCATCTATGTGGATTTTCTGATATTTTTTTCATGCCAAAAACGCCAATGTGCACATTTTTTCACTTTAAATATTTCCAATATTAGTAAATAACTTTTTTTTCATTTTTCTTTTGAGGATAAGTTTAGAATAATTTTTTTCCATCAAAAGTGAAGAAAATCAGTGGTCTTCCTACTTTGTAGCAGCTAAGAATTAACTTTTCTCTCAAGAATGGTACATTTTTAGGATTTAAAAATTCCCTAAAATCGACATGGAGTTTTCTTGACACTTTGTTTATCATAATACATTGTCCTCACCTTAATTCAAAAATAGAAAAAAAAATCATTGATCTATCTCATCAGTAGCGGTTACAAGCTCAGTTTTAGTGAAAAAATGTGCACATTGGTTTTTTTGGCATAAAGGAAATTAACAATTCTGAAAATTTTGTACATGCGACTCTATAAAAACTTTGGTAATGAAGACAATTGCAAAAGTCCTTCTGCAGTTTATTTTTCAAAGCATTGTTATTGTCTTGAACCAATAATTTCAGAAATTTACCTTCTGACCTGGGAGTTATATGGAAAAACTGAATACATTACGAGAAAAATGCTATTTTTGAGACTAAAATTGAGCTTAAAAGTGATGAGATAGATCAATCATTTTTTTTTTTCTATTTTTGAAGAAAGCTGAGAACAATGTATTTTGATAAAAAATGGCAAGAAGTGTCCATTTCGATTTTTGTGATTTGTTTTAATCTCAAAAATAGCATTTTTCTGATAATATGTTCAGTTTTTTCCATATAACTCCCAGGTCAGAAGGTCAATGTCTGAAATTATTGGTTCAAGACATTAAGAATATTTTGAAAAATAAACTGCAGAAGGAATTTTGCAATTGTCTTCATTACCAAAGTTTTTACAGAGTCGCATGTTCAAAATTTTCAGAATTTTGTGCACATTTTTTCACTAAAAATTAGTTTGTACCCGCTACCGATGAGATAGGACATTGATTGTTTTTTTCTGTTGACGAAGAACATAATTTCCTGTGTACGTATGAAAGACATTTTTTTGATGGAGCTTTATTCATGATTTTGAGATGTATTTCAATACAATTTTCAAGCAATAATTGTTACATGATTGCACAAAAAGTTTTTTTTTAATGTTTTTGTAAAGTAACTGGGACCAAATTTTAACTGTGCATAACGAAGACATGTGCCATCCATTTCCGAAAAGAAATTTTGGAAAATGTGGATGTTTCGCTTTTTCTGAGCCATTCGAATCTTTAAACTCAATTTCCCAAAAAACACTAAAATTCACATTGGCGTTTTTGGCATGAAGGGGACGGACAATATGTTGTTTGTTTCTTTTTCGGAAAACATAAAGATAATAATAAAAACACTTAATCTCATCGAATTGGTTTATTTTTGCATTTAAAAATTTTTTATAGGGGTGACACCATGAGTATCCGCCCCGGGTGTCACCAAGCCTAGGAACGCCACTGGTACTACTATTGGGTATTCAGGTAGGTGAGTAGGTAAAATCATTACAAAAGTGGGCGGAATTGTACATAGGGTGTGGCAGTTTAAGGAAATTATTATATATCGGTTAATATTGATACTTGGGAACTGAAATTTGGCACAGGGCTAGGTAAA
Organism: Pherbina coryleti; assembly: GCA_943735915.1. Lineage (NCBI taxonomy): Eukaryota > Metazoa > Arthropoda > Insecta > Diptera > Sciomyzidae > Pherbina > Pherbina coryleti. The sequence goes on along the minus strand of OX030951.1, from coordinate 47,519,083 downwards.
ATAATTATAAAGTACGGTTAATATAGTGGGCGGGATTAGAGAAAGGGAGTGGCTCTTTAATAAAAATTGTAAAGAGACAGAAATGGATAATACCTAACAAACTTTCAGGAATTAATCAAACAAATTTCTTAAGAACAAAGCGTCATTTTTGAAATTTAACTCAAGAATACTATTACATAAAATTTTTCATTTTCTCTAAAAAGGAAGAAATAAAAACTTTTTAACAAAAAAAAAAAAAAACCGACTTCAAAATCACTACAAAGTAAAAAATAATTTTAAATAAATTTTCAGATTAATTTCTTGATCAAATGTTAAAAGTTATTTATATGTATTATAATATTGGAAATCTTTTCATTTTCATTTTTTAAATTTTCTTTTATTATCATCAATATATTAATTGCTTTATAACATAAAAGCTTTGAAGTCGGCGCTAGTTTTTGACACACAATCATGATTATTTACCATCTTTTCACTATTTTAAACTTTTTTATTTAATGCTATGCTGCCTTGGTGACACTGTAGTAATTTTAAAAGCTTTGTACACATAAACATTCTCACTATACTGGTTTGGGTGAGCTTGTAAAGCTCATATTGAATATGACATACCTAGTGTGTAACAGCTGCACAAATAATGCATGGAACACACTGGCTACATTCAGCGTACTCAACAATTGCCAACTGAAAGAAAAAAATCGCTAAAAAGCTTTTATATTCATAAAGTTAGTAATGTTTGTATGATAATAAACAAATTAAAATAAAAAGATTTCGACTTAGTAAGATAAGCGCCGACTTCAAATTGTTTATGTACATAAAGCAATTAATATATTGATGATAATAAAACAAAATAGAACAAATGAAAATGATTTCCAATATTATAATACATATAAATAACTTTTAAAATTTGATCAAGAAACTAATGGGAAAAGTTATTTAAAATTATTTTTTACTTTGTAGTGTTTTTGACGTCGGTTTTTTTTTTTTTTTCTAAAAAGTTTTTTTACACTATGTTAAGAGTTCTTTACGCTCATGTGAGAGCTTAAGCGAACTCAGAGAAAATATAAACGAAGAATATAAAAGAGAGGAACGAACAACGAAAGTTTCACAAAAACCAGAGATCTTATATATTAATACGCTAACACAAAACTTTAACCCCCTTTTTCTCAATTTATACACTAAGAGAAAAAAATATTAAATTTATCCAAAAACTTTTTTAATTTATTCAAAAAGCGAGTCAAAATATTTAAAATTTATTTTAAAACTTTTTTAATTAAATAAAATATTTAAATATTTAAACAGAATTAATATAAAAAATGTATTAAAATTATGCACGAATTTTTTTAAAATATCTTTCAAACATTTACTATTTAAATATTTTTTTAATCGCATATAAAGTAAATTTATGTATGTAAGAATATTGAATTTAAAAAACAACATATTTAAATTGAATATTGCGTATATCAATTCTCTGTTTCACTTTTTTCGTTCTTTAATTTATACTATTTTTGACAATTGGTGCAATGTTAGGGTACCAAGTGTCAAACATAGTATAAATTAGAGGAAGAAAAAGTGTTATAAAAAATTAGAAGCAAAATATGTAGGTAAATGACAACCGGTGCAAGATATTTGTAAGAAAATATCAAGTTGTCACTCCACCCTATATCATTTCATTTCTTGGCCAAACTTACAAGCTATATTACCCTTGCAACAATAACTAAATGAAAACTATAAGAAACCTGCAACTGCAAGAAATAAACTGCAGGAACAGAGTGCGATGCTACTGCTGCTTGTCGGAGTATGTGTGTACGTGTGCGATGCAGTTGCTGCTTCCTTGTATGGAATATGTGTGTACGTGTGTGGTATAAATAAAATTCAAATACGGGAAGAAAACGAGTTGTAAGGAAAACATTTGATTTATCCACGTAAATATTTAAATGAAATTTATACTTAGACGTGGATAATGCTAATATGCATTATTTCCCTTAGTGTAGACAACACATTTGAATAAAACTTATATTATTTGAAAGGTCTGGTTTATACCAACTGAAGAATATAGTTTTTATATAAATGTTTTGTCATTAAAATAGGTAAAAATTCGAAACTAAAAACACTTTTTTCCCCATATAAAAAAGAAAACAACAACAAACAATGCCACACAATTTTGTTGTTGCTGCACAACGTTGCTGTAACTGAGCAGAAGGCGAGAGAGAAGGAAAACGCTTAAATACAGCTGTGTGGTTGTTGTTGCCTTTTCTTTCCTCATTTGGGACCATTCAACGACGTTGCATAGAATTATAACTTGCAGTGTGTATGAGGCACGATAAATGTGATAAAACAAAAATTATAGTGACGCGAACATTTAATTTTAAAACAATAAAAAATGGATGACCTTATTACGAAAGATGATTTTTTTAAATTAATTGAACATATTGCCTCTTAGGGAACCCCTTAAAGTAACCACACCAACAACAGTAAACCTAGCCTAAAAAAACAATAATAAACCTAAGCCGGGCTTGGGTGAAAAGTAGTACAACAAAAATTAGAACAAAGATTAGAGTATAGAATTGGACAAGGATTAGGACCAGAATTTGGAAAATGACTTCGACAGGGACTGACACAAAACAATATTTGGGACAAGATTGGAAAAGAACAAAGATTTGAACGCAATAAGGATAAAGATTTTAGAAGGAAGTGGGACAAGGATTAGGAAAGGATTTTAACAAGAATTAGGTCAGGAATTTGGACATGGATTAAAACAAGTGTTTAAACTGGAAGTAAGTCAGTTATTAGAATAAATATAAGAATAAGAATAAGAATAAAAACTAAGACAAGTTTGTGAACGAATGACAGGATCGGTAGTATCACGATACTACCAACTTCTTTTTAACTTTGCCAAGCATTTTTCAATAAAAATAAAAAAAAATCAAGAGCAAAATCTATATTGGACCCTAGTTTTTTAAACCAACTATAACAACGCGATTTTCGAGTGAGCCCCATTCCATGTTTATAAACAACTGTTTCCGAAAAATTTTTTCACAAAAGGGGAGCATAAATGCCTAATATCAAATAGGCGTCAAAACGAAGTGAGTGCGTTCAGTAGCTCACTCATAGTGAGAACGTTCAGCCGTGTACCAAAACATATGAGAGTACTAAGTATAAAGGTACTGTAGCATTGTATAAAACAGCTAGTATAAAATAAATTAAATTAAATAGTTACACAGAATTTTTTTTAATAATACTCACAAAATCGATGACATAAATTGAAATAAAATCAAATACATTTTGTTTCCAAAACATATATAAGTTACATTCCTAAGGAAAAAAATGTTGGTTGTAGCACTGGTATTTGTATCAACATCATCATCAATGCACTTATGGATCTTGTTATTCTCATCCAAGAATGTCATTTTCATCGAACTTTATTACTGTCCATCCATCATATAAATACGAAAAAAAAAATAAATAAAATCGCACACTAATAACTTTAATATCATAACTTTTGAGATTCATAAGCAATGAACAATTTCATTTAAGAATTCAAAACACTCGATATTATATTTGATCCATCATTTCGTTTACCTTGAAAGCACGTTAATGGATAATTTAAGAGCTAATTAACGTGAACCGTCTTCATTAAATTTTAGCCACTGCCATTTCGCAGACATTAAAATTTAATAGCCACTCAATTTTACAATTATAAGTTTGTTTCTCACGAAATAACAAACACTAAATGCAATTTTAAACTTTTTTTTGCAAAAAATTCAACACTTAAAAAAAATGTTGAAAACATCTGCTACACTAATGAGTACGAGTTCAACTGACTTAAATAATTTCTCAAAATAAATTATTTCGGTTGAATTCAATGTTTTTGGTTTTTTATTTTTTTTAATATTATTTTCAGTTTTATCTTCTTGTCATCATTTGTTTATTTTAAGCTGTCTACAATGGCTAGACAGCAGAAGAATCGTAGCCACTGCATGAGGTGTGTCTTTTAAAATTAACCAAATTTAATTTGCTTACAATTAGTTCAAAGTCAATCAAATGTGTTGACACTTTGTCGCACTTGTAAACAATGGAGTGGACATGGATGTCAAGAAATGTAGTTGGAATTTTAGATTCTTTTTGCATATTTTATCACTTTATTTATATTTTGTTTTTTTTTTAGATTTGAACCAAAGATATCAAATGTTAATACTATTCAGTCAAGCCTGCGTTGCACAGTGGGAGGACTTCATACAAGTTTTGGCCGTAAATAGTAAAAATAAACCTAGAGCTTTGAAATTTGGTATGAATGCTTTGTACAGATCAAAATGAAATATATATAAGTTTTGATCAAATCCGCCCACAGACACGACCACCTTTCATACGAATTTTTTTGCAGAAAATAGTAAAAATTAACGTAGAGCTTTCAAATTTGGTACGAATGCTTTGCATACTTAAATATAAAATATATATAAGTTTGGATCAAATCCGCTCACAGACACGCCCACCTTTCATACGATTTTTTTGCAGAAAATAGTAAAAATTAATGTAGAGCTTTCAAATTTGATACGAATGCTTTGCACTCTTAAATATAAAATATATATAAGTTTGGATCAAATCCGCTCACAGACATGCCCATCTTTCATACGATTTTTTTTGCAGAAAATAGTAAAAATAAACGTAGAGCTTTCAAAATTGGTATGAATTCTTTGCATACTAAAATATGAAATATATATAAGTTTGGATAAAATCCACCCGCAGACACGCCCACTTTCTTTTTTTTTTTAAAAAGTTGTAATCTTGAAGTTAGTCTTTACAAAATATTCTCGTATAACGTATTTGTAAAAAGTTTTATTTCCGAATTTGAGCAAAATTTGCCGTTAGACACCCTCATCTTTTATCCTAATCTTCTTTCTTTCTATATAACACTTATTAAACTCTTCGTATACAAGTTTAAATTCTATGGGTTTTAACATTTTTCTTAAGAACATAAGCATAAGCCGTACGTAGTCGGCATAAAATTGAAAAAGCTAGTTTACAATTTTACAAATATTTTTTATTGCTCATAAAGCTCATTTTGTATAAGTTCTCGAGCTTCTACTGACAGCTCTTTGTATTTTTTGTCTTACTTCAGTCGCAAATGGTTGACAAGACGATCGGAAGATATAAAAAGATGGTGAAAAATGTGCTTCTTCAGACAAGCGTCCAATTGAAACGCCCAACTCTTTTATTATTTCGCTCTCATGAATTAGTGATTTGTGCACAGTTGGAGGCATATTGTACCATCTTTAACACTGCACATACAGTTCAACAGTTTCTCCGGTGTAAATTTCAAATTTTTCCACACGAACTTCCAACCCATTAGCAATTACCTGTAAAATCATTGGAAAACTTTTAATAAGCCTTTATTTATTTTGAGGAACCACAAATCTAGGAATTGCCTGCAAAATATTTGCGAACCTCTGGATTAAGTCCTCATTTACTCCTAATATCCATGAAACTGTTAAAGGCTCCGAAAAAAATTGTCGAGCTGTGTTTCCATCGTTGGTGGTTCCATATCCCGGCTTAGCAAAGTTCACATTGATTGAAAGAGAATTTCTCTAGTATTTTTGGATTTGCTCTTTTTTGTTTTGTTTTATTATTTTATTTTCACCTGACGCAAAACCATTTTTAAATTCAAGGTTGTACGCTACATTCCATAAAACAAATCCATAAGTTTATTGTTGTTTAATTTCTTTGACAAATTGGTGACTTTTTTTGCTATATCACTACAATTAACAAATTCAAAAAAGAAGCCTTTATCTATTATTCATCTCGTTACTTCTGCACAAAAAATGCACGCAAGACGTCTTTTATCACAATGAATTTAACAATCATCAGTAATCTTCTATTTTTTTCATTTTTCTATTCGAAAAGCCATTCCGAAACAATTGCACCCAAAATTCCATACTAATAGAACAATTTTCGACTTTTTTAATTTCCCGACTTTTCCGGAGGGTTTTCCAAAAATTTTCTTTCGTATAATCCTTTTCTTGGTAATTATGAACAACTGCAAAAAATTGAGCCAAATCGGCCTACTATTTGTTACTTTTAATGTAATTTTCATTTTGAAGATACGCTGTATAGAATAAAATAAAATATTTTTTAATTGACATTCAACGAGAAAAAAATTACATTAAACCCATTTGGGTTCGGGCAGCAAGAACCATATTTTTCTATAAATATATATATTTCTGGATACTATTTTGAAAAAACTGCAAATATGTTTTTATATGTTTTTTTTTTTTACTGCTAAAGTTTTCAAACTTTTTAGCTTTTTTGCACTAAAAATGCTTATTTTTAAAAAATCACAAAAAATAAATTTACTTTAATAACAACAAAAAACCTACATTTAATGAAACAATAAATTCTTTCTTCATTTCAATTCCATCCTTATAAAAACAAAAAAATTGGAACACTTAGGGTAAAACACCCAGTCCTGAGCCCTCAGCCTATTCTGAGCCCCCACACTCATTAAACTGTCTCTAGCTAATAATTGTGTGGATGTCAGTTAAAACAGTAAATTTATAATTATTCGTCAAAATTCGTTCAGTTCGTTCAGCTATTATGCTGAGTATGAAATATTAAGTTGAAAGTGATTTTTTAAAATAAAAAGACGTGCCTCGTGCTCTTCCTCAGTCAAGTGATTTGCTAAGCAATATCGACAAGGAGTTAACACACTTTAAACCTTCAGGTATGGACATTTTGTTATGGTTTCTATAATAATCTTTGGTTTTAACAAAAGTTGAATACTATTTATTGTTTATTTCTTAAATATTTCATTAAAAATATTCTCTGCCAAAGCAAAAAAAATGGGGGCTTATATCTGGAGAACTAAATTCTATGGTTCCAGTTATGAGCCATGGGGGCTCACAATTGGAATATTACAGAAAAATAAAATATCCAAATGTGAGCCCGTGGAGCTCAAAGTAGGAAAACAGAAATTTTTATAAACATTCTTATAAACCCGTTAAGCCTGATTCTCTTATTAGATATTCAAAAACATTCAAAATAAGAAAATTGAAACTCTTGATATTTGTTTTCAATTAATGCCAGATTCTGCACTTGAACTGCATGCATTACACCCCGATTCCATGCATTAGCCCCCATTTTTGGCAGATGTTGGTCAGATTGACTCCACTCACTATTTAATTAATAAGTCCGGAGTGTCAATTCACGAAGTTTCAAGGAAATATGAAATTCTGCGCCCAATACTCCAAACCAGATTCATTCATAACCGTTCCAATAAGGCTCTGCATGGTCCTTTGCCGTGTTTAACATGCATCGAAGAGGGAAAAATAGTGAAATATGTATCTGATAACTATATAACACTAAGGGAAAAAAATATTAAATTTATCCAAAAACTTTTTTAATTTATCCAAAAAGCGAGTCATTTTTGCACCAATAACGCATTTGCATAAATCGACTACGTAAATATTTAAAATTTATTTGAATACTTTTTTAATTAAATTAAATATTTAAATATTAAAACAGAATTAATAAAAAATATATTAAAATTATGCATGCATTTTTTTAAAATATCTTTCAAATATTTACTATTTGAAAATAAAGCTATTCCATTTAATGAAAATTTATATAAAAATATTGAAATTAAAAAAAAAATATATTTAAATATTTCTCACGAGCTGCGTCCATCGAATACCATTTTTTGTATATTTTATTTTCTTTTTTAGTTTTTTTTTTCTCTAATTTATACTATTTTTGACAGCTCATGCATCAAATGTCAAAAATAGTATAAACTAGAGGGAGAAAAATAAATATAAAAGACATATGTAGACACAAGCAAAATATGTAGGTAAATGACAACCGGTGCAAGATACTTCAGAGAAAATATCAAGTTGTCACTCCACCCTACATAATTTAATTTCTTTGACAAACATGCATACTATATTGCGCTTGCAACAATAACTAAATGAGAACTATAAGAACTGCAAATGCAAGAAATAAACTACAGGAACAGAGTGCGATGCTGGTGCTGCTTGTCGGAGTGTGTGTGTACGTGTGCGATGCTGTTGGTGCTTGCTTGTATGGAATATGTGTGTACGTGTGTGGTATAAATAAAATTCAAATACGGGAAAAAATCGAGTTGTAAGGAAAACATTTGATTTATCCACGTAAATATTTGAATAAAATTTATACTCAGGCGCGGATAATACTAATATGCGTTATTTCCCTTAGTGTATGAAAGAGGTTTCCCAAGAAACCTTAAGAAGAAAACACAAAGTTCAAAGAATTGTTAAAGAATTTTTAGATTCATACACACGTGAAAATAAAGTAGAGACTCACAAAAGTTGAGACTCGCAAAAGTTAAAATATAACAAACGGGTTAAGTTTTTTGAGTCTCTACTGTATGTTTAAAAGTCATTTTCCTGGCGACAAGTGGAATAGCGAATTTCTTAACCGACATCCAAAAAATATCTATTCGAGTTCCTGAAGCAGTAACAAATGCCAGTGCAGATCTTTTGGAAAAAGATTTAAGAGGCTGGTTCCATCAAATTCAAACATACTTCGATGAAAGGTCCTATTAGCTCCTAGAGGTGCAAGTAACATTTATGAAACAGATAAAGGAGCAGCTAAAGAGAGCATGACAGTTATGTTTTCATTTTCTGCTGATGCCTCGATAATTCCACCATCGAGGCATCATCGAGGCATCGAGGCATGTTTTTGCTTATAAAAGAATACCCAAGGATATATTAAAATCAATACCTGAAGGAATAGTGTATACGAAAATTGTTTCAGGCTGGATGACTTCGGATGCATTTATATACAATATAAAAGAAGTCTTTTACCCAACACTGGTTTCAAAACAAATATTCTCTCCTGTAATTCTTTACGTTAATGGTCATACAACGCATTTAACTTACAGTTTATCCAAGCTCTGCAGAATAAATAAAAGAATTGCAAATTGTTCTGATCTGCTTATACCCAAATGCAACAAAAATTTTACAGCCAGCCGATATGGCTATTTTCAGACCTCTTAAAATAGGGTGGTTAAAGAAACTCCAATGTTGGAGAATGCATAGCATGGACCAACAGTTTACAAAGCATCATTTTGCAAAATTATTAAAAAACATTATTGGTACCTACTTAAAAAATGAGACCATAACTTATGGTTTTCGTACCTACGACCTGTATCCTTTCAATCACAACGCAATCGATTACAGTAAATACCTTGGAAAGTCAGGTTTGGATCTAACTGAAGTTGAGCACAAAGACACAAAAATGAATTTGCGGTTTATGATTTATATAAAATAATATTTTTTATTTGTATTTAGTTAATGTTTTGAATAGTATTTTTTCATAAAATAATTAAAATAATAAATTTCTTATTGTAAAAACCAGAAGGCTCATAACTGGGCAAAAGGTGGCTCAAGATTGGAAATCGGGGGCTCATAACTGGGATTCGGTTCATTTTTTAATAAATAATTATTTTTAAATATATTAGTCTAATTGGCATTCAAACAAATTTAATCAATTTATTATTCTTGAATGAACGCGTATTTTAACACTAAAATGCTGCCAAACATGCTAAAAATAACAAAGTTATCATTCTTCTAAGTAAAAAATTCTCTTAAGGGGGCTCAGGACTGGGTGTTTTACCCTACAACTGCAGGTAGTAAAAACAAGTGATGTTCTCAAATTTTTGTCATTAAAAAAAGTTCAAATTTCGAGCCATTTTCTGACCAAACCTTAAAAGATTTCTGAGTCATTTTTTGGGTGTTTCTTATCTGAAGTATTAACTGTCGATTAGTAAGAAAAGTTTGCCACAAATGTCCCACTGTGCGTTGGTTCGAAAATGGGGTGATAGATTAGTGGGAAAGACGGAGCAATCAAGTGAAACATGTGTAGGTTGATCTTAGTGTGGTGTTAGGTCTTAAAAAATGTGAATTAGAATCTGAGGCAAGTGTGATGTCTTAGCCTCAATCAATTCTAGTTTTAAGGAAATTCCATCCACAAACTTCTCTACCACCAACCACAATTTTTAAATCGCAAATATTGTTGCATTTTCAATTTCAGTTTATTAGATATGACGATAGAAATGAAGAAAGAATAAAGTGTGGGGCCATCGCCTGACTGTGAATCAAACCCGCAAACCCTGGGATGGCAGTTAGTTACACACGCTACCTACTCTGCTACTGAGATTGCCAAAATTACTATAGGTAGGCTGCTACTTATATTTCGGGATCCGGTAATATTAAGTTCGTTCCAGTCATAATTTGATAAAGTTTGATATTTTTTACTTATAAGCACTCAAAATGTGTTGATGTAAGTATGCTTATTGTGTTGTTTAAAGTGTTTTTAAAATTGTATTTCAGCACAAGAATGAAATGAAACACGTGAACATTTTTGTGCCATTATTTATTATAATTTTCAACGGGAATTTTCTCAACAAGAGTGCATAGGTGAACTCAATTCGACTTTTGGCGATGAAGCACCATCAAAAACTTCTGTATAACAGTGGTACATAGAATTCAAGCGGGGATCGTACTTCGTCACTGACGAAATTCGTGAAGAGTTTCCAAAATCTGTTGATGACCAATCAGAAAAATTAATTTTAATTGGAAAAATTGTCTGTGTCTAGAAGAGGATTCGAATCTCGGACCTCGTGGTTCGAAAAATTGTACTGAATGGTTTACGCACTTTAACACACTCGACCACGGCCGCCACGATAGTGAGTCGGATAATATTAAATAAAAAAAACCATTTTAAAATTTACTAAACCAACAGTTAAATGTGCAAAATATTTGCTGTCCATTTTTTTATATGAAACAAAGCAAGGTTCGATACATCAGTGGATTAAATCGGTTTTTACTAGAACTCTCTTACCAACCGTGAATATTCCAACCTTTTTCACTAGTGTTGGAAAATACGCACCAATTCGTTAACTTCGATAATGAAATTTTTTCCATAAATTTATTCCTATGGTCAGCGTCAAAACTTAACTTCGAGAAATTGATTAAAGAAGGTAGCAAGAAAAATTTGTTGACAAACACTTTTCAAGTTGTGCATCGAATCTTCTCAAGGCGCTTAGTGGGTTGACCCAAAGTGAACGTGAGTGGAAAGTCAAACTTATGCTGTGCTGACATTTATTGGACTATTGGACAATCAATGGATAGAAGTTAAGAAAACGGTTCATTTAATAAAAAGGTTATATGGGTTGATTACTTGTTTTTAACTCTGCTGAGATGAACATGACTGTATGAATGTAAAGACTCCAATCGTTGACATGTTCAAAGCAGTGAATGGAAGTATGTAGATGAAATGAATGACATTGAAATGTTTCTCAACAAAAAATGCAACTGAAAATATTCAGTCTAAGAAATAAGAAAAGCTCATTAGTATCAACAGAAATAAATTCTAGACGAAATGGCCTTGAATTAAAACTCATTTTACTGAAAAAAAAAAAAAAAAAAGAATTCCACAAGAACCACTTACACTGCGATGACCTGTCATAGACAAATATTTTCTGAAGAGAACCTTAATAAGAAAATACGTTGATGGTCCAGGCATAACAAAGCTCAATCAATGCAAGCTTTAAAAGCAAAGCTCCTTAAGCCATCTCCACTTGGTTGTCCGTGTGTGTATATTTTATGATTACCTTTAAAATCGGCTGCTATTGCAAAAGTTTGAGTCTTAAAATTGTCCACATATGACACATATATACACACACAGATACCCACTCACACACAGATACCCACCCACACACAGCTACAAACACTTATTGGCGCATTGTACTAGCCGTTGACTAGTCGGCCTTAACTTTTGCTTTAATTCAATTTAAAAACTCACAACGAAGTAACATTTTTGCCATAGACAGAAATTTTTGGGATTTTTACCGACTCAGCATGCCATTCACTAGTACGCAGATAGATAGATAGATAGATAGATAGATATACGTACCTACATCATCTTTTCCAATCACCGGATTTCTGGTAATTGCCAATTCAATAGAATAGCAATCAGAAAATACCTAGAAGACCCATCAAAAATACACAATACATACACACACACACATACACTCAAAGATTATTTGTTGAATCTTTGTCTGTATGTTTATCTTTTTGCACGTATGTGTGTTTGTGTGTAAGTTGTAGCTACACGTTTTCACACTTGATGCGAAAGTTAAGCAACGCTCCCCCATTCAATGCCACTTCGTTGTGATAACGTCTTTGCTCGATGTGCGCTTTGCGATGCTGGGCATCATGTAGCAGCAGCTCAGAAAGGTAGCTGATCCTGCAGACACAAATACAACACAGACGCTGATATATAGTTAATGCTTGTGTTTTGTGTCTGCATGTCTAGCAGCTCAACCAACACGAGATCTTGCGTGTGTGTGTGTGTGTGTGTGCTCTGTGAACGCTGCTGATTGTTTGCTTGACATTTGATTGGAAAACGCTTTCTTTACTTATCTTCAGTGCTCGTATCTACGTTGAAATACTTTTTTCTTCTCTGTGTTGACATGATTTATTTGAGTTGAAAGTAAGTTCATGTACTTACTCATGAAAAATTTGGCAGAATTATATTCATCTTAGCACAATGGTAAGTACAATCTTAAAAAAGTGAATGAAAAGATTATAAATTTTCATTATCCATTATCCATTATCCATATTTCAGTAACTAAGATAAATATAAATCCGAATATAAAATTTAAAAAAATTTAGCCTTGAATATTTTTTGATACAGTGTCAAATTTGCGAATCTTGTCAATTGTAAGTTCATTTATAAAATGTGAAATTTATTAAATATTCCTTTACTGACGAAAAATGGATGATAGATGTGTCAGCGACACACTTAACAACGTATTTTGACGTGCCAATTAATATTTACTCTTATCCGAGGTCTAATTCGTATCTTTAAACTTTTCCTTAAACTTATCTGCATTTTGATCATCCTAATTTTTGCCCTAGTTATTGTCCTAATCCTTTCACTAATTCTCATCCTTCAGTTTGTCCTAGTTCTTTAGGACAGTTCCTAAACCTTCTTTTAAACCTTTGTTCTAATCAGAGCTGTAAAAGAATTCAATCAAATATGGTTTTAAATTATGTGATTTATATTCAAAATGAATGCATTAATTTTTTCAAATCATTGAATGTGATTTGAAATTTCAAGTCCCAATCAATGATTTGAAAAAATGAATGCAATCATTGATTGGGACTTGAAATTTCAAATCACAAATGAATGATTTCAAATCACAAATGAATGCATTCTTTCACAGCTCTGGTTCTAATGAATACTCGTAACAAATTTTGTCCTAGTTCTTGCCTTTATCTTTTTTTTTTAAATATTTGTTCTAACACATTTGCAAAAAGTTCCCCTAAGCCTTGTCCAAATCCATGTCTAAATTTTTGTTTTTTTTTTCTTTTCCAAGTACTTGTCCCAACACTTCTCCTAATTATCGTAATTAACCTAGTCCTTGTCCCATTGTTCTTAACCTTGTGCTACCTATTGTCCTCATCGTTGCCCAAGACTTTTTTATCATTTTCCAAATGTTTTTTCTTGACCTAGTCCTTGTTCTTATCATTTTCCAAATCCTCACCTCTTTGCTTGTGCAAATTAGGGTCCATATCCTTATCCTTCTCTTAATTCTTAGCGTTATTATGGTCCTGATCTTTGTCCAAATCCTTGATTCAGTACTTGATCAAATAAATTGCTTATTTAAAATGCTGTAATTACTGCATTTCAAAGCCGTACAGCCGCGGTTCGGCCAGTGTCCTTCAAACGCCCGTTGTTCACCAGAAGAAAACTGATTTATACTGTGCTTTGTTCGACTGTTGCTTTGACTTATTTAAAAATTATTTATTTTAACTGGCTGCCGTGGCGCAGCGGGTAGAGCGTGTCAATCCTTTTTCCTTGTGAAAAATCCTTTTTCTAATCTTTGTCATATTTATAATCTTATTCTTTTCCAAACTTTCGTCCTAATAACTTTCCAAGAATATATCCTAATACCTCGTATAAGCCTTGTCTTAATCCTTTCCCAAATCCTTGTCCTGAACTTTTTCCTTTTCTTGCCTTAAGCTTTGACTTAATCCGTATCCTTATCTTTATCCTTATCCTTATCCTTATCCTTATCCTTATCCCTATCCTTATCCTTATCCTTATCCTTATCCTTATCCTTATCCTTATCCTTATCCTTATCCTTATCCTTATCCTTATCCTTATCCTTATCCTTATCCTTATCATTATCCTTATCCTTATCCTTATCCTTATCCTTATCCTTATCCTTATCCTTATCCTTATCCTTATCCTTATCCTTATCCTTATCCTTATCCTTATCCCTATCCTTATCCTTATCCTTATCCTTATCCTTATCCTTATCCTTATCCTTATCCTTATCCTTATCCTTATCCTTATCCTTATCCTTATCCTTATCCTTATCCTTATCCTTATCCTTATCCTTACCCTTATCCTTATCCTTATCCTTATCCTTATCCTTATCCTTATCCTTATCCTTATCCTTATCCTTATCCTTATCCTTATCCTTATCCTTATCCTTATCCTTATCCTTATCCTTATCCTTATCCTTATCCTTATCCTTATCCTTATCCTTATCCTTATCCTTATCCTTATCCTTATCCTTATCCTTATCCTTATCCTTATCCTTATCCTTATCCTTATCCTTATCCTTATCCTTATCCTTATCCTTATCCTTATCCTTATCCTTATCCTTATCCTTATCCTTATCCTTATCCTTATCCTTATCCTTATCCTTATCCTTATCCTTATCCTTATCCTTATCCTTATCCTTATCCTTATCCTTATCCTTATCCTTATCCTTATCCTTATCCTTATCCTTATCCTTATCCTTATCCTTATCCTTATCCTTATCCTTATCCTTATCCTTATCCTTATCCTTATCCTTATCCTTATCCTTATCCTTATCCTTATCCTTATCCTTATCCTTATCCTTATCCTTATCCTTATCCTTATCCTTATCCTTATCCTTATCCTTATCCTTATCCTTATCCTTATCCTTATCCTTATCCTTATCCTTATCCTTATCCTTATCCTTATCCTTATCCTTATCCTTATCCTTATCCTTATCCTTATCCTTATCCTTATCCTTATCCTTATCCTTATCCTTATCCTTATCCTTATCCTTATCCTTATCCTTATCCTTATCCTTATCCAAATCCATGTTCTAGTTCTTGTCAAAATATTCTTGTCAATATATTCTTGTATTAATACTTGTCCTAATACTTTTCTTTATTCTTGCCTTAATCCGTGCTCAAATCCTTATTCTCATTCTTATTCTTATTGTTTTTGTTTTTTTTTTTTGCTTTGACTTTTGCTTTAACTTTAACTTTAACTTTAACTTTAACTTTAACTTTAACTTTAACTTTAACTTTAACTTTAACTTTAACTTTAACTTTAACTTTAACTTTAACTTTAACTTTAACTTTAACTTTAACTTTAACTTTAACTTTAACTTTAACTTTAACTTTAACTTTAACTTTAACTTTAACTTTAACTTTAACTTTAACTTTAACTTTAACTTTAACTTTAACTTTAACTTTAACTTTAACTTTAACTTTAACTTTAACTTTAACTTTAACTTTAACTTTAACTTTAACTTTAACTTTAACTTTAACTTTAACTTTAACTTTAACTTTAACTTTAACTTTAACTTTAACTTTAACTTTAACTTTAACTTTAACTTTAACTTTAACTTTAACTTTAACTTTAACTTTAACTTTAACTTTAACTTTAACTTTAACTTTAACTTTAACTTTAACTTTAACTTTAACTTTAACTTTAACTTTAACTTTAACTTTAACTTTAACTTTAACTTTAACTTTAACTTTAACTTTAACTTTAACTTTTACTTTAACTTTAACTTTAACTTTAACTTTAACTTTAACTTTAACTTTAACTTTAACTTTAACTTTAACTTTAACTTTAACTTTAACTTTAACTTTAACTTTAACTTTAACTTTAACTTTAACTTTAACTTTAACTTTAACTTTAACTTTAACATTAACTTTAACTTTAACTTTAACATTATTTAAAGTCATAAAGGACTTTGAGCTTCTTTTAATTAAATTATGTTGTGCGTATTATTAAATGTTTGTACACAATTGATCGAGAACTGGACCTACTAGTCTTATGCCGACTCCGAACGGCTAATGTGCATGTTCTCAAGAAGGTTAAGATGGCATTATTTACTCTCTGAGGTTTGCCATTGCCTGCAAAGAAGTGATGACCGATCAGAAAAAGTAAGTTCAATTCATAAAAACCATCTGTTGTTTCTGCAGGGGTTCGAACGTGGGCTCACATTGGCACTCGGCCACGGCAGCCACCTAAACTATTAGTAATAATTCCATGTAACTAATTTGCAATGACACATTTAATATTTCAGTATAAATAAAGAAAACGCAGATGAGCTGGACTATAACTTTCTACTTCAGTGATCCTTTTTGCTATATTATATAAGAAATAGGCCATTATTACTGTTTTATTATTAGTATGTATATCTGTAGATACAGATTTATCTCAAATGCTTAATTAAGACAATTTTGTTCGGGAAACAAATAAAACCAACTCTTAAAAATAACTAAATTCATTTTTATCGATTTCTTTGTTTTAATTATTTTGGTATGTTTTATGTCCACTTCATTGTCCGTCTTTGGCTAAATGATAATTTACTAATAATAGTCCTTTTCCGCCTCGCTGCATGCTCAAAGCACAACTAGCAAACCTTCAATTTTTCGCTTAACTGTTATCGAATTATCATTAAACTAAACATTGTAGACATCATTTATTCCAAAACTTTGTGATATTTATTTTGTGTTAATGTTTTTGGAAATTTAAACTTTTTAATTATGTTATCGTGTTAATGTTGGATATAATTTTTCTAAAATTCAACACAAATAAACATGAGTGCTTATGCTTAAACACACATGCGAGTACATGCACACAAACTCGCCTCGACTACCGCTAAGGCGTGGTGGGTTCATCCATAGTTCTCTTAGTTATTCATTTATGTATGCTTACTCGGGTTATGACCCTGTAATATTGACTGATTTAGTGCCTGGCTCTACAGCTTAGCTGAAGTTCTGATTTGCTGCTACGAATGCCAACGTACAAAACCCAAAAATTTCACAGTTAATATTTGCATTTTGTCAGCGTGTGGAAGGACATTGCTGGACGTTGTTGGAGGGTGTGTGTGTGTGAGTAGTTTGTGTGGGTGTGCGTTGGCCCTTGTAACGTACATGAGTAGCATGAAACTACTCTAGCAATACAAAAATGGAAAAGCAACGTCTAACCAAGCCAAACCGAACTCGTTCCATGCCATAGCCAACCGGACGGTCGTTTAATTGGGCACCGGAATTCAATTTAGATTTTCTGGTTCAGCCTTGGCAGGATAATATTTAAATTCAGCAATTGGATTTGCAAGGATTTTTTGCCATTGCGTTTTGGTTCACGGTTGAGTGTGCGGTGCTCCGTATTTTTGTTGTTGTTCTTATTGTTGTTGTTTATTTTTGCTCGTATTTATTTATAAACTGTTGGCATGCTTGTGAGTTCATAAAATATCGCATGTTGTAAGTGTGTGTTTGACTGGAGATAATTTTGTATTTGGGACTCGTAAATAAATTACAAAATCACAAACTCATCAACGTTTAGTCGAACAGACATTCGAATTAGATCGATCTGTAAATGACAGGCATTTCGATGGCAAAATTAAACTTTTAAAAAAAAAAGTTATAAAATTCTGTTGAAAAAAATTGTTAGTATATTTGTTAGTAGACCTACTTAAGAAGTGGGACGGTTGTAAAACTGCTATAACACTCGTTATGAGCTAGTTTTCACTTTTATTGAATTCTTGTGCATAAAGACAAATTTGGGGCAAAAAAGGCTGGTAGTAGCTTTAATCAAATTCCTGAAAATGTATACATTCTTGGAAGAAATTACTTAATCCAAACCATTTAGGAACTTTGAAACTTTTTGCTACGGTACGATTTTTTTTTTTTTAATGTATTTGGAATATATTTTGTTGGAAATATCAGATGATAGCTGTTGCCGGACCAATTACTAAAATTGTTAATTTAAAACAAACATATGATACATTAAATTTTTTGTTAACAAATTAACTGATCGTGGTGTTTAGTAGCTCATTAAGAAAGTGGGATGATTGTTAAAATCACTACGTTCTTTTTTAAGCAGATCGGGAATAGTGGAATTTTTTTAAAATTTATGAAAATAAATGGATACTTCTTAAGAGAAAATTAAAAACCAGAGGTAACAAGATGGCAAACTTCGATTCGGCTGTCATTTTTGTTGATTTTGCGCCAAAATGGTGCTTGTTCTGCTCATTTTTTATGCACTCACGTATTGTGTACATGAGTTCAGCTCAAGATTGTCAACTGTTGTTGTATCGACTAACAGCTGCTTTAAATTAGCAATAATATTGTTTTATTTTCGAAGCCAAAATAAATAGGCTTTGGATATGGACATAAAATGAATATAAAAGAGGCTGAAACTTAATTTATGCATGAAAAATCTCTCAACTGATACCATATTAACTTAATATTGCCGATGAAAATGCCTTGAATATTAAAAAAGCAACTCTGATCCTTATACTGTACACGAACCTTGAGTTTCTTCACAGATTATACAACAACCAGCGTACATTTGAACCAGCAGCTGACTTTATTTACTTAAGGCGCTACCCAAACTTGCAATGCAAGAAATAGGGTTTTTTGATGAATACGAAAACTACTAAAATTTTTTAAACCATCATTATATCATCTTAAAATACATACATTGAACACTTTTTTATTGAAAAATATTGTATGGTCTTGTAACAAATGACTTTAAAAAATTGTGTTTTTATTTTTGCGTTTTGCGGTGACCAACATTGTGGTGACGAACATTGTGGTGAATTGGATCACCTGAAAGAGAAATAGGCAAATAGATTCAGTTAAATGACAACAGAAGCTAGTGTCTGATCGATTCATTTAAAAAGTATGCAAAATATAGTTAATGGTTCGATTTTCACTAAAAATACTGTTGTTTTTTTTTTGGCTATAAAATTGCCGTTTTTTATCGAATGAGTTTGCATAATTTTAAAAAGATAGGTTCAGAATTTTGGAGAATTTTCAACTTCAGTTTACACGAAGGAAACAATTTTTTTAACATACATGCAGCCATCTATTCAGGACCCATATGGTAGCTCTTCCATCGACGATGATTCTCATAAATTTCCTGTTGCTTTTCATTTGTCTCTCATCACGCACCTCTCTGTTACTGCAATCGAGTTGTCGAATCTTCGTGCTAATTTCACAAATTTAAACAATAAGACCCATCGAAAATTCATTTCTGAAAGTTCCAAACATTATATGAATGCCAGAAATACGAGGCATATGACCCTTTTTTAGACGTATAACTTCGTAAATAGATATACATACTTCAAAAATATGCAAGGACAAAAAAATAGATGAAGTTCAGAGTTACAAGTGCGAGTTACCCCTTAATTAGTTTATGTTTAGACCGTGGTAAGTTTGTCTAAACTCAGTGAAATTTTACACAGTGGTGAGAACCCAAACCAGCTGAATAACTCAAACTAGCAACTATGAAATTGTGTTTGTATTGGCTTCAATTGGACATAAACCATGCATAGTGCTGTTATCTCTGTTAAAAAGTGAGTAGTTCAACGTTTTTAATATTTTTTCCCTAGTTTTAACTTGCTTATGAGACTTATATGAAATTTTTTTGTAATAAACAGCATATAAGCAGCTTTTCTTCATAAAGGGTGTTTTTTTTAGAGGTATAGAACTTCGAATTGAAATAAAATACAAGAAAATCGTTTTAATGTCCATCAATTTGGCTTTATTGGAAGGATAATTTTATGCCATTAATGTTTAAATATGATTTCGGGCATGCGGCAATTTTGCTTGTTGACGTAGCCATTCAACCAAAAATGAGCCTCATCACTGAACAAAATTTTGCGATGAAAATCAGCATCGAGATCAATCTCATTTTCGGCCCATACACCAAAATCACGACGCATTACATGGTCTCGCGGCTTTAATTCTTGCACAAGCTGGATCTTGTAAGGTCGCAAGCCAAGATCTTTGCGCAAAATCTTCCATAAAGTTGATGGACAAAGCTCCAATTACTGTGCACGGTGGCGAATCGATTCATTCGGGTCCTTTTCAACATTTTGCTCTACAGCGGCAATTGTTTCTTCGGTGCGCACTGTTCGACGTCTCTGCGGATGCGTATTATCACATAGAGTAAACGTAGTGCGAAAACGACCCATGGTTAACCGAATTAATTGTCCATAAAATGGACGTAGCTTGCGGTAAACTTCGCGAACTGAACCATTATTTTCGAAATAAATTTGCACGATTTGCAAGCGTTCTTCTTTTGTCAACCTGTTCATGATGAAATGGCAAACCAAACTGAACATAAATGACATTAGAGTTGCCAGATTTGACCACAAAATGCCAGTTTTATCTCTATTCGAAAAACAAAAACCCAAAAAAAAACACCCGTTACATTATGAAGAAAGCAAAGAAAAAAAAACCAAGAAAACAAAATTTAAAATGCAAAACATGGCAACCAATGGCAACCCATTTAAAAAGTCACACGGTTTTAGAACTCAAGTTTGTATTTTTAAGCAATTTCATATATCATTCAATAATTTAAATTTTGGTGGATTAACAAAATTTGGGGAAAAACAGGATGGTTGCAGTTTTTATCATATTCTTTTAAATAATTCATGAGCAACCTATTTGAGAAGTGAAATGGTTGTAGAACTTATGCGACTATTTTTTTGAGTAATTCTCAGTTACTCTCAATTTTGCTACAATCAAACAAATTTGGGGCAAAACGGGCTGGTATAAGTTTTTGTTAAATTATTTACAACTAACACATATACAATCAACATTACTTAAGTCTGAGCATTTTTCATGCTTTTTACATTTTGCTCACCCTGGAGTCAGTATGAATTTTTTTTTTGCAAAAATGAGATGGGAACTTGCCTGCTATTAAACTATTAAAATAATAATAAGTTATATTAAGAAATAAAAAGTAGTTTATTCTGTTAAAATAAGAGAGGCATAAGTTGTAAAGTCATTTTGTATATTTTAATCGTATAAATGGATAACTGCTCTTGACAGACTAAAATTTAATAAAAAGAAAATAAATGTAAATTAAATATGTATAAATATGTATAATATAAGACAATAAAAAATATATAAAAAAATATAAAAAATGTATATAAGAAAATAAATATGTATAAATATGAGAGAGAAGTGTAGAAAAAAATGGGACAAAACGGGCTGGCACAAATTGTTGTCATATTTTTATCATTTAGGAATAAACGGGATGAATAACTCAAACTTGAGTATATATTATAGAGTTAACTTGTTACTGCCATGGTTTTTAACTTAAGGGTGCATTACAAATTTTTTAAAAAAAAATTTTTCGGGGATTTTTTTTTCATAGAAGGAAAAAAGATATTGTTTTCAAACTTTGCACATATATTTATTAACATTTAAAGAATACAAAAACATATTTTTCAGAATTTTCGTAGCAGTTTTTGACGTTATTTGATTTTTTTTTTAAAAAATGCCAAAAAATTGACGGTATACAGGATATCACCAGTCTGGAACATCTGAGGAAAAAAAACCAAATTAATCCGTGTTTAAGTGTTTATCGCCTGAACTAGGATAATTTTTTTCCGCCGAAAGAAAAAGCAAAATCCAATCCAGAATCCATTGTTGGAACCTTGTTATTTTGGAAAAATATTGATTTTGTTTTTCAGTGTTATAGTAATAACATAATTATGTATGTATTTATTATAAAATAAAAATAAAAGAAAATTTTTGATAGAATGAGCTGGATTTTTAATAAATAGGAGGTTGTTGGAATTGTGTTACATACTTTGGTGTACCAATTCTTCTTTTCATTAAATTTAAGTACAGATAATCACATTTGGGGTAAAACGGGCTAGCAACAGTTTATGTCGTATACATTAAATTTAATTTTGACTCTGTTCTATTTTTACTTTCATGAAATTTTGTTACTAAAATAATTTTAGAGGTAAAACGGGATGGTAATAATTTTTGTTAAATTCATAAAATTTGTTACATACTCTGCAAGATAACTTAAACCTGAGAATTTTTGATACTTTTATGTAGCTTAAAGTGGATGACATTTGTTGCCGCACATAACTCCTTGAAAAAAAAAAAAAAAAATAAAAAAAAAAACTATCAAAAGATAAGCGACAACTGCATAAATCCATTATTCTGAAAAAATATAGCTCAAGCATAAGCGAATAAAAGCCAAAAATATACTTTATAGCTCAAATGCTTCAAAACGACAAAAAAAAAAACACTTTGTTGTACAGCCTGTTTAAGGTTTTGTCCTACATGCAGCAACCACTACGTTATGAGAAACTTTAAATCTAAAGCTTGTACATTATTATAATGTTCTTTTTTTTCATTTTTCTTCATTCAACTCTGCCTGTTTTACCTGTGCAGCAGCTGAAGTGATCGAAAAGTTGGTCTGCCTGCGCGCCAGATCTTCTACAGCTTCATCGTTGACTTTGTCATATATGAGTTTATATATAAATGTTGGATTTTTTTTATGATATCTTATCGTTTGCATAAGCTCTTGGCGACATACGGCTTAGCCAATGCCAACTCCCACCCATTCTGCACAACCAAGCCAGACACACCAGTTCACTTCGTGTATGCATGCCATGTAGAACACAACACAATTTTTTTTCAAGCTCACGCACACAGCAACGTCACACAGGCATGCACACACACACACACACACAACAAAGCTGCGTGTGAGTGATGCAGATTTTCCATGCAACACTTACTCATATTTGCCCTTAACTGACATGCCAGTCATCATCATCATCCTCTTCGTCGTAGTTGTAGTCGTCGAAGTCGTCGTCTTCGTCATAGAACCAGCTAGAGCCGGACATAAAGTAAGGAAGAAGAAAAAAAAATTGCAAATAAAACCAAATGCAATTTGCCACCACAAAATTTTATGTCAGTGGAGATGAATATTTATACACAGTTAGAAATGACAGAAGCAGCATGATAGACGACACATTAAAGTGTCGCAATGGAAAATCTGTTGCCCTTTAATACAACATTTAATTTTGTATCTTAAACGCAGGTTGAGATGTTTTGAAAAGTGTTACAGACATATTTTTGTGTCAAAAAAAACAAACAAAAAACTATTGCAGAGCATTACCCCGTAAATTTGAGATAGATGATTCATCGCAAATATTCTGGCCTGAATTTTTAATTGATTCCCCAAGGTATCTCAACAAAATAACAAATAAACTTACAAATAACTTATAGTACCAAGTATCCTTAAGATTCATAGTCACTCTTGATGATCATAAGCCAATTATGTATCTTTTTCCAGCGTTCCTTCAACTTACTCTAAAATGCACCCTATTGAATTACTACCTAATACAAAATAATCATGTGCCTCCCATCACATTTTTGATCTATAAAACTACGCTAAGACCACACTACTCAAATTTCTATCGAAGGAAATAGTGCTGCATTCAGAAAAATGTTTTCCTCTCCATATTTTCTGTGAGTGTAACGGTTAGATGGATTTTTGTTCAACGAAGCCGATCATGCGATTCTCTGAACTGACTTCAAAAGCAGTTTTGGCTCAAAGCAAGTTCATATTTTCAATGCAGTTTTCACAGGTTTTTCCTATATAAAGCTTGTTACTCAGATCTGGAGAGTAAT
The DNA here is from genome assembly GCA_943735915.1 of Pherbina coryleti. NCBI lineage: Eukaryota > Metazoa > Arthropoda > Insecta > Diptera > Sciomyzidae > Pherbina > Pherbina coryleti. The sequence continues at coordinate 47,495,312 of OX030951.1, read as the reverse complement.
TATTCCGCTTCGCTGATCTAAGAGTCAGCACATGGTCAGCTTGTTTGCCAGCAAGCCAATTAGTCGAGTTTCAAGGTGGATTTTTTAAAAGGTATCCAAAAGCAAAACTTGCTGAAAGTTTTGCAAAACGAAAACAAACGAAAACAACTTCAACGTTTTCGACTAAAGAAAATATGTGCTCTATCGCTACCAAAGAGTTATACTTTGTTTTTGAAGTTCTACAAGATAGATATTTAATTATTAAAAAAAAAAAAAAAATATATATATATATATCGCATCATTCATGTTTTTAGATCTTAACGTAGCGATCTCGTAGCGTGTTTTTCCTTTGATATCTTTCTAAAAACTATATTATAAAATATTTTCACACTCTATAAACAATTCATAGACTTCTCTATATTTTTATATTTCTATCCGCTACGATTCCGCTCAAGTGTTTCTACTTGACGTTAAATTAACAAGTAAGGAATAAACTTCCTATTCTACGACATATACATATATTAAGGCGTAGTGAAATGTATGGGATGAGATTTTTGCTACCAAGTGGGACTGAGAAACTGAAAACTAACAGCATTTTAAGCAACATGGCTAAAGGATTCTGCTCTCCGACGAATTTCGAACCGCCAACTTTTCAAAAATAGCTTTTGATATGAATGCGTTTAAGAAATATTGGTTCAAGAGGGTTTTTTGTTCATAAAAGGTGATCTTTTGTTCTACATCAATGCCGAATTGTGATAAGAAGATACCATTGAAAAAAAATTTTGCAAGAACTTTTCCACTATGGCCCCACCCTAAGATCTGAACGCAAGATACTGATTTCTGGGCTTATTGCTCCGGAACATGAGTACAAATTAAGTGACGTCATTTCAATGTTTAGGAAGTCTACAATCTATGGATAATTTAAATACAAACATTTTGATATAAATATTATTCGATAGTCTGAGTTACCTGGTTACCGAGATATATGCAATCAAAAGTCACTGTGGGATTTATTTTAGTTTTAATTTATTTTATATTTTTATTGCGAACAATAATAATATAGACTATATTACGCTGCGTGACCGCTTCGACCTTTAAAAAGTTTCAGCCTAAATTCTTAAAAATTCCGAGAGAGGGACAGCGTGTGATTATATCGCGACTAGTCCGACCTCACAAGTTCATCACATTTTTTTTTTTACATTTTTAAGTTGAAAAAAAGTTGAAAAATGAATTTTTTAAAAATTCATTTGCGTTGCATTGAATCGTTACTCGCTGAGTATAAGAGCTATGATTAAAAAAATAGTATGACCGTAAGGGTTAATTCTTTGACTTCATTATAAAAACAAAACAAAAATTCAAAACATCATCGGGTCAGAGGGGGAACTGTTTAAGCAACACAACTGAAAATTTGTTACATGGAATTAGTACTCGCTGAGTATTAGCGCTAGGATTAAAAATACGATACGCCAACAAAGGCCTACTGTAAGCCCTCACAACAAAATTAGACAAAAAATTTCTGTCGCCATGGGGACGCTGAGAGAGCCGCTCAAAGATCGATAACGCAACATTCATGCAGCGGCGTTGCATTGAATTTTTACTCAATGAGTATATACCCTAAGATAAAAGTATCAAAAGGAAAATAAAGGTTTTATACATAGCTTTACGATAAAAAACAAATTCCGGCGTCGTCAGGTCGTGAATATAGCGGCTTATGTAACAGAAATGTAATATCGTTGCATGGAATTATTGCTCACTCAGGAGGAGTGCTACGGTAAATTTTGTTTTATGACAGCATGAATGTGTTAATACGCTTCACAACTAAACTACAAAAAAAATTCTTGTTATCATGATTTCAGGGAAGCAGTCACATAATGCAGTAAAAATGCTACAGCCATGAAAAAACGTTCCATGGATTTTTAACTCTGTGACTACTAGTGCAACGGTAAATTTTAAGGAACGGAAACGAAAGTGAGGTGTTCGGGCATATAACAAAAATAAAAAAAAAATTGACAGCGAGTCAAAGACCCTCAGGGAACCGCATAATGTTACGCATATGCATCACTTTTGCTGGATTAATTGAAATTAGAGCACAACCAATAGGGAAGCAAAAAAAACAGCTAAAAGAAAAGCACCAACTCCAAATCCAACAGCAAGTCCAACTCCAACACCAACACCAACACCAACACCAACACCAACACCAACACCAACACCAACACCAACACCAACACCAACACCAACATCAACACTAACACCAACACCAACACCAACACCAACACCAACACCAACACTAACACCAACACCAACACCAACACCAACACCAACACCAACACCAACACCAACACCAACACCAACACCAACCCCAACACCAACACCAACACCAACACCAACACCAACACCAACACCAACACCAACACCAACACCAACACCAACACCAACACCAACCCCAACACCAACACCAACACCAACACCAACACCAACACCAACACCAACACCAACACCAACACCAACACCAACACCAACACCAACACCAACACCAACACCAACACCAACACCAACACCAACCCCAACACCAACACCAACACCAACACCAACACCAACACCAACATCAACACCAACACCAACACCAACACCAACACCAACACTAACACCAACACCAACACCAACACCAACACCAACACCAACACCAACACCAACACCAACACCAACACCAACCCCAACACCAACACCAACACCAACCCCAACACCAACACCAACACCAACACCAACACCAACACCAACATCAACACTAACACCAACACCAACACCAACACCAACACCAACACCAACACTAACACCAACACCAACACCAACACCAACACCAACACCAACACCAACACCAACACCAACACCAACACCAACCCCAACACCAACACCAACACCAACACCAACACCAACACCAACACCAACACCAACACCAACACCAACACCAACACCAACACCAACACCAACACCAACCCCAACACCAACACCAACACCAACACCAACACCAACACCAACACCAACACCAACACCAACACCAACACCAACACCAACACCAACCCCAACACCAACACCAACACCAACACCAACACCAACACCAACATCAACACCAACACCAACACCAACACCAACACCAATACTAATACCAACACCCAGGCGCGGATCCAGGGGGGGGTTTTGGGGGTTCAAACCCCCCCCGAAATTCTAAAAGAACCTGTATTTAAATGTACTGATGTTTATCAGAAAAAAAAAAAAAAAAATTGGTTTTTTATAATTTACTTTAAATATTCACACCCCTATGCTGTAAACGTTTGTAGCTGTTTCTACACGTATTGCTAAAATACTGAATTCTGTTCCAGTTTTTGCGATATTGCGATTTTGCGATATTGCGATTTTTGCGATATTGCGCCTGTAGCTGTAAACAGTCACACATACCATCTTAACCTGAAATCACAAAAACACCGCATTTTTTGGATAAAATATATCCAAACACCGCACAGTCTTAATTTAAAAACCAACAGTTTCGATAGTATCGGAAGTGTAGACTTCAAATTCCTTTTTATACAGTTTTTGTAGTTTTTATTTATTTTGATGTTGGTTTTATGTTGGCCTTTAAGATTTGTATTCGAGTCAAATAAACAGAGAAATAACTTTTATTATTATAATTATCTTCACCCCAGCGTCAGCTTGTGGTATTTAACACAAAAAATAATCCTGAGCACCACACAATCATATGGAGTGAATATGGAGTGAAATGTGGATGGCTATTTTTTTCGTAGCAAAGTTTTTTCCAATAAGTGGAATAATTTTTTCACATATTGCAGCAAAACACAAATTATAACCTTCTTTTGAAAAACCAGAGGATCGAAATAAATTTTAGACTAACGGTTTCTTCCCACGCCTACGATTTTTTGAAAAAAAAATTATCCCGCTCTAATGTATATAAAGGGTGGTTAAATTTTAAGGACCGATGTTGAATATAAACCACACCTAAATGTCAACTTTTTTTCTGCATTTCATTTGACATTTCTCAATTTCAGACTAACTCAATTTGAACCGTTAAAGTTATTCAGGCTTATTATGAAAATGAGCTTTCAAATCAAAATGCATATCGAGCACTTCGTGATTTTTTCGGTCAATTTAATCGTCCAATCGTACGCACAATCGGAAAAATCGTGCAAAAATTTGAACAAACCAGGTCTGTAGGAGATGTGAAAACACCAGTGCATGCTCGTACTGCAGAAAATATTGCTGCTGTTCGCGATAGTGTGGCTGAAGAGCCGTCCACCTCAACTCGTCGTCGTGCCCAACAATTGCACCTCTCACGTTCGTCGTTGATGAACATTATGCATAAAGACTTGCATTTACACGGTCAGAATGGTGGCAAGAAATGGCAACAGTGGATGATCAATTTTCGAAGAAAATCATCTTCAGTGATGAGGCACATTTTCACCTCAGTGGATTCGTCAATAAGCAGAATTACCGCATTTGGGCGAATGATAATCCAAAAGTGATTGTCGAAAAACCAATGCACCCACAAAGAGTGACTGTTTGGTGCGGTTTATGGGCTGGCGGCATCATCGGGCCGTATTTTTTTCCAAAATGAGGCTGGTCAGGCAGTTACTGTGAATGGTGTTCGGTAGCGTGAGATGATAACGAACTTTTTAAGGCCCTAATTGGAAGATATGGATGTGGACGATATGTGGTTTCAACAGAACGGTGCCACTTGCCACACAGCTAACGAAACAATGGCTCTTTTGCGCGACAAATTCAATGGCCGTGTTATCTCACGTGGTGGCGATGTCATTTGGCCACCAATCATGATTTGACACCGTTGGACTTCTTTCTTTGGGGTTATTTGAAAGAAAAGGTGTACGTCGATAAGCCAGCAACAATTCAAAAGCTAAAGGATGAGATAATTCGGCTTCGGGGTGCAATAAGGCCAACGGCAATTTTATTTATTCCATTTGAAAAAGAAATTAAGCCAATTTGGCCTTATTTCCCTTTAAAAGGAACCAATATTAAAACGCCATAAAATAAGTTTTATAGTTTTATTTAATGAAAAATTAAAGATATAAAGTATTGGAATAATTGTACTTAAGGGCCCATGCTCCTTTTTTCTTTTTTTTCTAAATGTGCATTTGGAGCTTCTAATGCACATGCTGCAAAAAAAGGTCGGTCTCAAATGGTTTAGGAGATAAAAATCGTGAAAGTTTGAAAAATGTACATATTTTGGAATAATTGCACTCTAGGTACACGCTTCTTTTTTTTTTTTTGTTTTTTAGATGTGTATGGAACTTCTAAATCTAATGCTGCAAAAAAAAATAGGTAGGTCTCAAATGGTTTAGGAGATAAAAATCGTGAAAGTCTGAAAAATTTACATATTTTTTTATTGAGAAGGCTAGGATATCTTATTCTAATAATAGAAATATATATCCGTTTAAAGCGAAAAATATGATCGTTTGAATGCTAAAGAACATACATCTTTTTGTAAGTGGTCGAGAAAAAAATGTTAAATATAAACGTAAAAGTTATGAATGAAAATTTATAAAATATGCTCGATTTTTACTAAAATTTTTATTGAAGCTTTAATATTATAAAGAATGAGCGCCGCAGGTTTATAATAAATCGCCGCGATTTTTAATAAAAATTTTTTGCCTGCGGCGCTCATTCCTTATAATATTAAAACTTCTTCACCTTCACTATTGAACTACTACCAATAAATTTTTCGCGTTGATACGAAAACAAGCACATTGAGGTTGACAATGGCAACTGTTCTCTTGCAAATTGAGTACCTAAGCTGAGTCCAGTAACTTTTCAAACAACAGACTACAGGGAGCGTACTTTTTATTAAAAATAATTATAAAAAATAATCCTTAGTTTGCAAAAATGATTTTTCGGCCTTATTACCATTTTGCTAAATTTCCTTTTCAAATGGAAATAAAACCAAATTCACAATTTCGGCCTTATTTCTCTTTGAAAAGGAAATAAAGCCAATTCGGCCTTATTGCCGTTGGCCTTATTGCACCCCGCCAATTCGGCACATTAACGGCATAGAACCTCACTTATGCCTCGGCGTCATCGAAAATTTGGACCATCGGATGTTGGTGTGCCGCCGAGGTCGGCGGCCATTTAGCCGATATTTTGTTCCATGCATAATTGAACCATACCAATATTATCATAATAAAAAGAAACGACAATAATTTCCTTAATAATTTGTGTTTTATTCAAAATCAACATCGGCCTTTAAAATTTAACTACCCTTTATATATATAACGTACATAAATATTTTTGAAACCCCCCCCGAAATATATTCCTGGAACCGCCCCTGCCAACACCAACACGAACACCAACACCAACATCAACATCAACATCAACATCAACATCAACATCAACATCAACATCAACATCAACATCAACATCAACATCAACATCAACATCAACATCAACATCAACATCAACATCAACATCAACATCAACATCAACATCAACATCAACTTCAACACCAACATCAACATCAACATTAACAACAACAACAAGAAACTTCGTCACGTCAAAACCTACGGGTGTGTCCACGGCACAGCCAACTCTTTTTTTTTTTTGTTATTACCAAGGTGAGGTGTCAGATGTTAAATATCACATGCGACTACTTGTTTTTTGCGACTCGTTGTTTTTTTGTTTTAATATTTTCGTTGTAAGACTTAATGGCATATATAGTCGGTCGTAAAATAAAATTGAGAGTAGCACGTCTCCTGAGTGACTAATAATTCCATGCAACGATATTACATTTCTGTTGCAAAAGCTGCTTTCTTCACGACTTTGCAACAGAACAACAAAAACATTCTTTAGACGCTATTCTTGTTTCATTGTGAATAATCGCGACGCCCATATTGAGGACAGCTTTCTCACATCCAATTTTCCAGTCAATATGCGATGCGAGGGTACTTCTGGGATTACTCTCTTAAATAAGAATATATTCGTGTTTTCAGTATTATAAGAGATAAATTGAAATTTCCCTTTGCTATTGTAAACATTTTATGGCAATTGTTTTAAAGGAGTTATCTTTTAATTTTTTTTTTGTTTTTGTTTTGTTATTAAGACGCATAAAAATAAAAAACTTATAAAAACACAACTTACATAACCACAAAATAAGCTAAGATATTATTATGTTTGTATGAATTTTAACCGTCATTACTTGAATTATACCTAATTATACCTTAACTAATCAATTTAAGGAGATAGTTTTTTAATTATTCAGCGCAAATATAAAAAACTTTCGTTAAAAGTTTCAAATAGATGCAAATATTGCTGGCATATATTTTATTAGATTTACTTCGACAAATCGTATAAATTCTCAACAGAGTTCAACAGCAACACAAACAACAACAACAACTTGAAAAACTTGTGGAAAAATTTCTAATCAAAATCAAACATTTCAGCAAATCAAACAAGATAGAAAGAAAAAAAAAAAAAGAATATCCTTATATATTTAGAATAAAACCAAATCATTAAAATCTCAAGAGAAATCTATTTACACAGTTCTTTTATAGTTGTTGGTACATAATACACGAAATCGCACACACACATACAGGGACTTTGACGCGAACACACACGCATGTTAAGCATAGAGATGCTTTAAAATGCAAAATTTGTAAAATTTGTTGTACTTTTGCTGTTGCCTCAACGACGCACTAATACACACTTACGCACACACACACACACACACACACGCGCACACGCCCACACATACAATAAACAAACTCCCAAATGTATCCGCTGTTAGTATTAAAAGTAGAAGCAAAGAAATTTGGTTTTTTGTTTTGTTGCTCCTTTTCTGTCTGCTTAGAGATGGTCAACAAAGAAGAAGAAGAAGAAGAAGATGATGCAAAAGCATGTCCCAACATGGACATGCTAACTCTTGGACATGCTAGCCAACAAAGTGAGTGTTTATAGCTACATACGTCAAAAATATAACAAAAACTTTTAAAACTGTCAGAAGGAAAGGAAGAATTTGTATAACATCCATATTTGAGCTTTTTTTTTAACAAGAACAAGCACTTATATGCAATATATATCATATATATGTACTTTTTTTAACAAAGTGGACCATAAAAATATACTTAATTTTCAGGAATTTATAGTTTCTTAAATTTTTTCATTCTCTATTTTATATGTTCCACATTTGAGCTCTGTTGCGTCTTACTTACTCCGCTTTAAACAGCTTATTTGAAAAGTTTTATTTTTTTGTTTTTTAAATGTTCAAAATTTCCATATTTTGCTCGAAATGTAGCTGTGGGTTGAGGTTGTGTCGAATTGAGTGTCTCTGACTGTGTCTGTATGTTTAATAAGGCGATAACCACTGTATTTATGCGCATATCAGATGAGCATGTTTATTTATGACCGTTCTTCTATAGGAGTATAAGTGTGTGTGTGTGTTTCGAGTGTAGTATCTACATAACTAAGCATCTGTCGACATTGGCAGTTTTCAGCTCTTATCCTTTATTCCTGTCATGCTTTTTACAATAATTGAATTTCATAAAACTTTACAGAAAATTATTTCTGTAAAACTTCTGTTTAAACTTTTGATTTCTGATGTTATTTTTCAGTAATTAAACACAACTATTAGCCAAAATTTCTATGCATAAATTTAACGAGCTGCTTGGCAATGCTGAAGTGCTTTCGTAAACTTTTATCTGCCTCTGTTTATTCCAAAAATAACCAAATTTCTTGGAATCTCTCGAAGCCCTTTCCTTTAACAAAAAGTTTGAACTTAATTAAGTAGTAATTTTTTAACGTAAGAAGACTTTAGTTTTGAAGAATTACTGCAAAATGTACCCAACGTCAAAAAACGTTTCCACACAGTTTTATTTTATTTTATTGGAATTTTAAGTAAAAGATTTAAGTTAAACATATCTTAAAATACCTACAAAATATTTTATTACAACAAATCTGTGCCCACAAGCAATAATCGCTCAAGTCGACTTAAGTCAGAACTGTGTTATTTATATTGCTATATTCCTTGAATATATCATCACATACACACACAATCTGTAGTTTCTAGCGTGATCAAAACCAAAGTTATGACACAAAAACAAAAATGGCGATTAAAAACTTTGAAGGAACATTTCTCAAAACATTGAAATCCGAGTTAAGCTATTATTGTTTATTGACACAGGAATATTAACCCCATAAATATTAATTGCATTCAAATATTTGATGAATAATTTAAGATAACTTTGATAAAAACTACAAAAGTATTGAATTTTTTAAAGAAAACTAGCTGATCTACCCGGTGTTGCACATGTATAAAAATGTAAAATTTTAATATTTAGTCCTCGTTTTAATATTTTTAAAAATACAAATAATGAAAAATAACTTGCCCCAAAATATAAATTAAATAACTAATCTTAATATTTGGATACGGCCTTTCATATTTATATTGAAAACATAGAAAAAACATGAAACTTTAATATGAGCTTTAAAGTAATTTAATTACATTGAAAACAAATTTGAGCTTTAGGCCAGGTATGTTGACAGCAACACAACATGAAGACAAAGAAGGCATCAAGCCAACCAACAACAACAACAAGCTCAAATCATACAGCTTGACTATACAGACTGTTTCGTTGGCCGCTACACCAACTCATCAGTAGTCTTTGCATGACTTTACACTGTGATCCACTCAAGCTACTTAGGTTCTACTTATGTTGCCAATATGCCGAGAAAGTTACCCTGAATTTAGTTTTGACAGAGAACGCTTGAATTTTGTAACTGAGTTCTTATCTATTGAAATTCGATCATAGCGATTTACCGCTATCAGAGCATATTGAAGTTGTGTTATTTTATTGTTAGCTCCTCCTTTTTCCACACTTCCATTTAAGGATTCAGCTAGTTTAGCTGATGGTACACCTAAGATGGTGTGGAGACCATTTTGTTCTGAAAGACTGTTTTTTTTATGTGATAAACACACAACTAATAATTTTTCTTAACATTTTTATGGGCGTCCCAGAAATTTTTAATCTTAATATTTGAATACGGCCTTTCATTATTTATTTTGAAAACAAATTTGAGCTTTGGGCCAAGTATGATGAAAGCAAGACAACATACTTGGCCTAAAGCTCAAATTTGTTTTCAATGTAATTAAATTACTTTAAAGCTCATATTAAAGTTCCATGTTTCTTCTATCGGTTGTATCATCAAGGTTGTATCATCAAGCAAGACAACATACTTGGCCTAAAGCTCAAATTTGTTTTCAATGTAATTAAATTACTTTAAAGCTCATATTAAAGTTCCATGTTTCTTCTACCGGTTGTATCATCAAGAGATACCAATAGGCCGAGAAAATAGATTTATAGTGATAACTTTTGGTCGTAAAGAGATATTGGTATAATTTTTTGACACAAAACTAATCTTGAAGCTAAACCACTAAACTGATGGTACCCTTCGGTACCCGGTTTTTATGAAGAACTTGAATTCAATTTGTCAGCGAAAAAATAAAAGTAATGAAGTGTATTACAAAAAAAAACGGAGTTATTTGTATCGAAAATAAAACATTTGAATTTTTGATAGTTTTTGTTATTGCAAGGACACGATGTTATAAGAAAAAGACGCTGTACTAAGATTTTGTGCAATTTTGAAAATATGTGAAAAAGTGAACCAATTTATTTCTAGCGCAGTTCAAAGTAGCTCTGAAAAAGTACAAAAGGCGTTCAGTGTAGAACAGTTCACTTTGCTTTTGTTTTCAAAAGTTTTGCTGAAAAAAATTACCGCGTTCTGGCTATTTTTTAAAATTTACTGCGCACACAAAAAAAAATTAATAAACAAAAAAAGTGTTGTTGTGATGTTGATGTTGATGTTGATATTGATGTTGATGATGTTGATGATGTTGATGTTGATGTTGATGTTGATGTTGATGTTGATGCTGATGTTGATGTTGATGTTGATGTTGATGTTAATGTTAATGTTGATGTTGATGTTGATGTAGATGTTGATGCTGATGTTGATGTTGATGTTGATGTTAATGTTGATGTTGATGTTGATGTTGATGTTGATGTTGATGTTGATGTTGATGTTGATGTTGATGTTGATGTTGATGTTGATGTTGATGTTGATGTTGATGTTGATGTTGATGTTGATGTTGATGTTGATGTTGATGTTGATGTTGATGTTGATGTTGATGTTGATGTTGATGTTGATGTTGATGTTGATGTTGATGTTGATGTTGATGTTGATGTTGATGTTGATGTTGATGTTGATGTTGATGTTGATGTTGATGTTGATGTTGATGTTGATGTTGATGTTGATGTTGATGTTGATGTTGATGTTGATGTTGATGTTGATGTTGATGTTGATGTTGATGTTGATGTTGATGTTGATGTTGATGTTGATGTTGATGTTGATGTTGATGTTGATGTTGATGTTGATGTTGATGTTGATGTTGATGTTGATGTTGATGTTGATGTTGATGTTGATGTTGTTGTTGTTGTTATTGTTGTTGTTGTTGTTGTTGTTGTTGTTGTTGTTGTTGTTGTTGTTGTTGTTGTTGTTGTTGTTATTGTTTTTTTGTTTTTTTGTTGGTGTTGGTGTTGGGGTTGGTGCTGGTGTTGGTGCTGTTGTCGTTTTTGGGATTGATGTTGGTGTTGGTGTTAGTTTTGTTTTTTTTTCATTTGCTTCTTCAATGGTCGTGCTTTTCCTTGGTGCATTAATTTAGCCTTAGTTGCATGCAATTTATTTTTGTGATGTATATGCGTCACATTAGGCGGTTCCCTGAGGGGCCTCAAGATGCCGTACATTTTTTATGTTATGTTTATTATGTGCCCGAAGTCCTCGCCTTCGTTTTCGTTCCTTTATATTTACCGTTACGTCAGTAGTCACAGAGTTAAAATTCCATGCGACGTTTTTTCATGGCTGTAGCATTTTTACTGCATTATATGGTTGCCACGATGAAATAATGACAATAAGAATTTTTTTTATTTTAGATGTGGGGCGTAATAACACATCTATGCTGTCGTAAAACAAAATTTTTAGTAGCACGTCTCCTGAGTGAGTAATAATTCCATGCAACGATATTACGTTTCTGTTACATAAGCTGCTGTATTCACGACCTGGTGACGTAATAATTTTTATACCCCTACGTTTAAAAAACGTAAACGGGGTATATTAATTTTGTCACACCGTTTGTAACGCCCATAAGGAGGCGTGGTAGGTATAGAAAAGTGTATATATTCTTGATCAGCATCACCACCCGAGTCGATTTAGCCATGTCCGTCTGTCCGTCTGTCTGTCTGTGATCACTATTACAGCCGTAATAATCAAGCTATCATCACGAAATTCAATATTTAAGCTTGTATCTAACAAATAAAGGTTAAGTTTGAAAATGAGTCAAATCGGATAAAAACAACGCCTACCTCCCATACAAAGTGACTTTATCAAAACGGTAAAATCTCTTAGAATTCCACAAAAATTAATATATAGACTTGAAATTTGGCACATGAGCTTTTCTATGTAATATACACTCTTGTGGTGGACACAAAAAAATAAACTTTTATTTTATTCAAATATGTTTTATTTATATTTTATTTTTTTGAATATATTTTTTTGAACTATAGTCAACAAACACAATTTTATAACTATTTTAAAATACAAAATTTTTGATAAATAAAAATTGACAATTTTGAAATCTTAAATAATAATTTTTTAAATAAATGTGTAAGTGAATATTTGTAAAGTTTGTATGTTGTTTTGTATGTTGTGGTGTCGGTGTTTATATGTGGTGGTATTGAGTCACCACATTATTCCCCCTCCCTTCTGAAAAATTTTGGTCGTGTTGGCTAATAGGTTGAAGTGTACTTTTTTAGTATTTTTATGTTTGGTTGAATGTGTCTGTGCTGTTTCGGTGTCTAAGGTGGCGGGCTTAATCCTATCAATGTTGACTGTTATGTTAGTGTTATTTTTACAAATTGTGAAGTATTTCGGTGTTCTCTCAATAACTTCCAAGGGACCATCGTACGGCTCTTGTAGTGTTTTACGAATTGTGTCATTACGGACAAAGACAAAGTTACAAGTACTAAGGGCTCGAGGTATATATTGTTGAAAGTTAGTGCTGTGATGCGCAATGTTTGACTTTTGATCTTCTACGACCTCTTTAAGTTTGGACAAGGTGTCCGACGAATTAAAGTTCTGACTGCTGTGGATTACTAGTTGTTGTGGTAGCCTGAGTGTTTGACCAAAAACCATTTCAGCTGGTGAAGCCTTAATATCTTCTTTGACCGTGGACCTAAGTCCTAGAAGAACTAGTGGCAACTCTGTGTACCAATTTGTGTGGTTGTTACTCGCTATTAGAGAAGTCTTAAGTTGGCGGTGAAATCGTTCTACAATCCCGTTAGCTTGTGGATGATAAGCAGAAGTGGTAATGTGTTTGCTTCCTAGTGTCTTAACGAAGTTTCTAAAAGTTGTGGACGTAAATTGAGGACCTCGATCGGAAGTAAATTCCAGAGGAACTCCAAAACGTGAGATGTATTCCTTTTGAAGTGTATCTACGATAGTACTGGCGTTGGTATCTTTAATTGGATACGCTTCGGGCCAACGTGTGTTTCTGTCAACTAAGGTAAGTAGATATCTATAACCTTTAGATATTGGTAAAGGGCCAACTAAATCAACGTGAACATGCTCAAAACGACCGTGTGGTATGTCTATCTTGTGTGGGATTGTCTTCGTGTGTCGATGTATTTTAGCTCGTTGGCATCTAACGCATTCTTGTGACCATTTGTTGATTTGTGTGTTCATTTTGGGCCAAAAATATCTTTGTGTTATGAGTCGTCGAGAAGCTCGTGTACCTGGGTGTGAAATATTATGTAATTGTTCAAAAATTTGTTTGCGTAATGTTTGTGGAATGTATGGACGTGTTCCTGAACTTGTTTGTTCGCACCAAATTTTAATGTTAAGTATTGGAATGTGTATTTGTTCGAATTTGTAAGTGTGTTTATTTAGTATATCTTGTAGTTCTGGATCTGTATTCTGTTCTTTGTGTAGAGTTCTGAGGTTAATCTCAGAGGTTGTGAAAGCCTCTATCTCAGCTCTTGAAAGTGCGTCCGCTACGGTGTTTTCGGTACCTTTAATGTGTCTGATGTCGTTGGAAAATTGTGCAATGAATTCTAGGTGTCGTGTTTGTCTTGGGCTTCTCTCTGTTTTTGAATGTAATGCTGAAGTAAGTGGTTTGTGGTCTGTGTATATAGTAAATGTTCGTCCCTCTAAATAGTGTCTAAAGTGTTTAATTGTAAGGTAAATTGCTAAAAGTTCACGATCGAACGTACTGTATTTTGTCTCTGATGGTGATAATTTCTTGGAAAAGAAAGCTAGTGGTTCTGTTTCTTGATTGTGTTCTTGTTGCAAAACTGCACCGATAGCAGTGTTGGATGCATCCACAGCGATAGAAAGTTTTGCTTTGCTATTAAAATGATTAAGTAGCACTTCCTTAGTAAAACTTTCTTTTATCGTTGCGAATGCTTCTGTTGTGTTTTCTGTCCATCTTAAGTGTTTGTCCTTTGTTTTTGATGCTGAAGTTATCATATCATAAATGTGTGTGAGTGTGTGTGCTAATTTTGGAATGCATCTGTGGTAGTAATTAATCATCCCGATGAATTTCTGCATTTGTTTAACTGTTTCTGGTTTTGGATAGTTAACAATGCATTGAATTCTATCGGGAGATGGTTGTATGCCTTTGTTTGAAATGTCATAACTTAAAAAATTTATTCTGTCTACGCCGAAAATACATTTGTTTGGTTTGATGTTTAGTCCGTAATTGTCTAGTCGTTCAAAAACTAAATTTAGATGTTTAACGTGTTCTTCTTCTGTCTCGCTGGCCACAAGAATGTCGTCGAGGTATACAAATACGAAGTCTAGTTCCCGTAATACTTCGTTGATAAATCGTTGGAATGTTTGAGCTGCGTTTCTTAAACCGAATGGCATTCTCAGAAACTCAAACATTCCGAACGGTGTTGTAATCGCGGTTTTATATATGTCTTGTGTGGCCATGGGGATTTGGTGGTATGCTCTAACTAGGTCTAATTTTGAAAATATGTGTTTATTGTGTAAGTCTATAGATAGGTCGTGTATGTGTGGTAGAGGGTAGCGGTCTGGAACTGTAATGGCGTTTAGTCTTCTATAGTCACCACAGGGTCTCCAGTCGTTCACATCTTTTTTGGGTACTAGATGTAGTGGAGAAGCTGACATGGAGTCTGAAGGACGGCAGATACCTGCTTTGATTAAGAAATCAAATTCCTGTTTGGCAATTTTGTATTTGTTGGAGTCAAGGCGTCTTGGTCTAGAAAAAGGTAACTGCCCTTCTGTAGTTATGTGGTGTTCTGTTTTGTGTTTAACTGGTTTGTTGTAGTCGGGTTCTGCTGTTAGTGATGGGTAATTTTTGAGTATATTTGTAAATTTGTTGTCTAGTGTAATTTGTTTGGGTAGTGATGTTTCTGTAAATGCTGTGATTGCGTTAACTGATAGTTGTGTAAGTGGATCAATGAGTTTCTTGTGTCTATCAAGAGTCCATATTTCGTAAGGAAATCTGCTCCTATGATGGGTCTTGTAATGTCTGCTAGTATAAATGTAAAAGGGAAATCGCGTCTTAGTTTTAAATTTACGTTGAGTAATTTCTTGCCGAAAGTTGAGATTGTGCTACCGTTAGCTGCTGTTAGAATTAAGTCTGAATTTTTCTTGTGGGCTTTGAATTTATTTACTGGAAGTACGGAAACTTCTGCTCCACTGTCTATCAAAAAGTTTATATGATTGTCGTTATCGTAAATAAAAAGGCGGCGTGTGAGTATTGTTTGACTTCCATCATTAGCCGTCGCAATGATGGAGTCACTTAGTTTGTTTTGTATGTTGTGGTGTCGGTGTTTATATGTGGTGGTATTGAGTGGTCGGTGTGAGTTGTGGTGGACACAAAAAAATAAACTTTTATTTTATTCAAATATGTTTTATTTATATTTTATTTTTTTGAATATATTTTTTTGAACTATAGTCAACAAACACAATTTTATAACTATTTTAAAATACAAAATTTTTGATAAATAAAAATTGACAATTTTGAAATCTTAAATAATAATTTTTTAAATAAATGTGTAAGTGAATATTTGTAAAGTTTGTATGTTGTTTTGTATGTTGTGGTGTCGGTGTTTATATGTGGTGGTATTGAGTCACCACACTCTGAATATGAAATTCAACCAAATCGGATGAAAACCACGCCTACCACCCATGCAAAGTGACTTTATCAAAAATGTAAAATCTCTTTAAAAGCCACAAAAATGAATATATTGACTTGAAATTTTTCATATGCACTTTGATATATAACGTGTACTATATGTATGAAATTCAACCAAATAGAGTGAAAACCACGCCCACCTCCGATACAAAGTGACTTTATCAAAAAACAAAACAGAATATTTTCTGTTAAAACTTGGACGGAAATGTTTTTACAAATAAAAATTTTGTTGACTGCTTAAGACTTTGAATATATTTTAATTCTGACGTAGGGGTATTTTAACTTCGACCCAGTCGAAGATAATTTCTTACTAGTTTTTTTTATATTTTTGTCGTAAGGCCAAGTATAAATTCATCATTTTCCTTTTTAAACATTTTTCGTAGCTTTTATACTCACCGAGTAAAAATTCAATGCAATGCTGCTGCGTGAATGTTGCATTGTCGATTTTTGAGTTGCTCTCTTTGTGTCCTCATGACGTCAGAAATTTTTTTGTCTAGTTGGGTTGTTAGGGTTTAGAACAGGTTTTTAATGGTGTATCATATTTTTATTCCTAGCGCTAATACTCAGCGAGTAATAATTCCATGTAACAAATTTTCAGTTGCGTTGCTTGAGCAGCTCCCACCGCGTTCCGATGACATTTTGAATTTTTGTTTTGTTTTTATAATGAAGTCAAAGAATTCACCTTTGCGGTCGTTCCACTTTTTCAGTCATAGTTCTTATACTCAGCGATTAACAATTCAATGCAACGCCGATGAATATTGAAAAAATGCATTTTTCAACTTTTTTGGAAACCTGCGCGGTAAAACGTAACTTCATCACGTCAAAATAAAAATATTTATAGACATTTATAAACACAATTTCTTCTTTAATAAATATTGTGAATGGGAAAGATCGTACAAATTAGGTCTTTTCGAACTTTGCCTGAGAACGCTAAACTTTTACACTTTTAAAATGTTCACTTTAAAACTAGTTAAAATAGAATAATTTTCAGGCTACTGCGAAAGCAACCAGTTTAAAAATGCTCCTATGCAACTAGTTCAAATGTGGGGAAAAGGAGTGCTTATGGGGACAATTGTCTTTTCCTATTACATCAGCCCGCAAAAAACGTCAGTTCTTTCAATGTTGATGGGTATTGTAGTTGAACTTGTATTGGTACTTTTTGGAACTAGTTCAGAACTATTTCAAATTTGGTCCACTTTTCTGCTGGGTAAATACAAAACAGTGGCGGCCGTGGCGCAGAAGGTATTGTGCGTGACCTATACGCCAGACAATCCTGGTTCAATTCCATCTGACACAGAAAGTTTTTTCAATTAAATTAATTTTTCTGTTCGGCCTTTGTTTCCTCCTTGCAGACGATAGCAAACCTCAGAGAGTAAATAATGCCATTTAAAGCTTCATGAGAACATGCACATTATGAAGCCTTTGAATCGATGAAACCTTTGATTTGATTTCTTAATAAATTAGCTTTAATTGATACTATTGTTTTGTCCGTAACGTAAACATAAAAACAATCTTATCTTCGGCCTTTTTCAAATTTCTTTTTTCTGAAAAAGTTCAAACATTTTTCAATAAGCTACTGATGAAATGAGAATATCTTCACTTCTTCACGTTCACGTTCTTTTTTAACACTGCATAATGTAATGTAAATATTAAAAAACTGTTGTTGTTTTGTATTTTCATATTACAGGAGCTGTTTTGAAATATTTTTCCTCATTTTTTCCTCTGTGTTAGAACCCTTTTATTATTTAAAAATCTCTGCTTTACAGCTGACACAATTAAAGACTTTAACATGTCAACACCATAACATCCTAAAACGTCCCATACACCTATCTCCCCACTCACTGGTATAACTAATTAAATTTGAAATATTCCAAAATTGCAAAAGAAATGCAAATTTAAAAATAACAAATGCGGCACTAATGCTCACAAATACTCTACCAAACATTCGATCGCACACAATTCAATTAGAAGAAATAACAACTACAACTACAGCTAAATATGCTCTCCAACTACCACACACACACACAGCCACACGCACAATAGCATACTTAATATTACCATAGATAAAATATTTCAAATGCAGTCACAGAAAGTTACAGCCACGCATATGTGCAAAAACGGAAACGGAAGTCTTTGCTATGCTCGTTGATTTTCATACTTGCTTTCGCTCGTTGTTCGTTCAATCGTTTGTTCGTTCATTCTTGTCATACGTCCGCACTTGGCCATCGGCTGCAATTAGTGTGTTTCAGTGCGAAAATTCACTGCATGCCACAGAGCAAGCAACACAACTCCTTGCAGTACTATCAGCCTTAGCATCAGAAGAGCGCCACAACCACATTAACAACAGCACCATCAACAACAACAACAATTACAACAAATGCTATTGTTTTAGCACACTCACTAACAGCAACAAGCCCAACCAATGCTGTTTGGGTTTTTTTTTTTTTTTGTTTTTTGTTTTTTTGTTTTTGCATTCTTTTCTTTTTTTTTTCTTTCATTTTGGTTTCAACAACCATTGCGTTCAAGTTGTTGGTGTTGCC
The DNA here is from genome assembly GCA_943735915.1 of Pherbina coryleti. Lineage (NCBI taxonomy): Eukaryota > Metazoa > Arthropoda > Insecta > Diptera > Sciomyzidae > Pherbina > Pherbina coryleti. The sequence goes on along the minus strand of OX030951.1, from coordinate 47,476,511 downwards.
ATGCCAAACACTAGCCAGACGCCTTGAATATCCTTACCACACAGCAACAAAACGATTTGGCAAAATCATTTGAATGTTGCAAATATTCCTTCCTAAGCTTAAATAACATCAGCAAGAATCGTAAAAGTCTGAAAAATTTAAGGATTTTGTATGAAGTGCGGCTTGTAAATGTAGCTGCTGCTGCTGCTGATGATGCTGTTAATGCAGCTTGACCAGACCATACCAAACTAAGTAAAATACCAACTTCCTTTAGTCATCAACGATGGATGCACCACGCCTTAATGCTCCAGTTTTAGCAAATTGTTAAGTGAAAATCTTTTTGAACTTAAGTGTGTGATTGGGAAACATCATCAACTCGTTCCAAATGTAGCAGCAGTTGGTACAGTTTATTCAAAGCTGCATGACGAAGGTGACCAGCTACACCGAAATGCCATACCATGTACCGTGTAATAGGTTTGGTTCACCTTAAACCTTATGTACCGAAATATCACAGAAGAAAAGTTTTGATTTCGGTAGTGGAATCGAATGATAATTCAGTCAACAGTGTTGAATTCTAACGTGAAACTAAAGCACATGCCTACTTTTTCAGGCCGGAATTCAATCACGAACTTACCAGAACGAGAATATTAAGTCGGATACTAGACGTGTACATTAAAAAATATTAAAAATTTTAGGTTAAAGGAAATTAACACTAAAAAATTATGATAATAATAAACTTGCCATTTCAGCCCTTGAAAGGACTTGGATTGAACTTCTTATGATCAAATTGTGTTGTGCGTGTTATTAAATGTTTACACACAATTGATCGAGAACTGGAGCTACAAGTTTTATGCCGACTCCAAACGAATAATGTGCATGTTCTCAAAAAGGTTTGCCATTATCTGCAGAAAAGTGACGACGGAACAGAGAAATTAA
>OX030951.1:47435596-47473096 GCA_943735915.1 Pherbina coryleti | reverse complement strand
ATTTTGATTTTGATTTTGATTTTGATTTTGATTTTGATTTTGATTTTGATTTTGATTTTGATTTTGATTTTGATTTTGATTTTGATTTTGATTTTGATTTTGATTTTGATTTTGATTTTGATTTTGATTTTGATTTTGATTTGATTTGGATTTTGATTTTGATTTCGATATTGATTTTGATTTGAATTTGATTTTGATTTTGTTTTTGATTTTGATTTTGATTTTGATTTTGATTTTGATTTTGATTTTGATTTTGATTTTGATTTTGATTTTGATTTTGATTTTGATTTTGATTTTGATTTTGATTTTGATTTTGATTTTGATTTTGATTTTGATTTTGATTTTGATTTTGATTTTGATTTTGATTTTGATTTTGATTTTGATTTTGATTTTGATTTTGATTTTGATTTTGATTTTGATTTTGATTTTGATTTTGATTTTGATTTTGATTTTGATTTTGATTTTGATTTTGATTTTGATTTTGATTTTGATTTTGATTTTGATTTTGATTTTGATTTTGATTTTGATTTTGATTTTGATTTGATTTGGATTTTGATTTTGATTTCGATATTGATTTTGATTTGAATTTGATTTTGATTTTGTTTTTGATTTTGATTTTGATTTTGATTTTGATTTTGATTTTGATTTTGATTTTGATTTTGATTTTGATTTTGATTTTGATTTTGATTTTGATTTTGATTTTGATTTTGATTTTGATTTTGATTTTGATTTTGATTTTGATTTTGATTTTGATTTTGATTTTGATTTTGATTTTGATTTTGATTTTGATTTTGATTTTGATTTTGATTTTGATTTTGATTTTGATTTTGATTTTGATTTTGATTTTGATTTTGATTTTGATTTTGATTTTGATTTTGATTTTGATTTTGATTTTGATTTCGATTCTGATTTTGATTCTGGTTTTGATTTTGACTTTGATTTTGATTTTGATTTTGATTTCGATTTCGATTTTGATTTTGATTTTGATTTTGATTTTGATTTTGATTTCGATACTGATTTTGATCCTGGTTTTGATTTTGATTTCGATTTTGATTGTGATTTTGATTTTGCTTTTGATTTTGATTTTGATTTTGATTTTGATTTTGATTTTGATTTTGATTTTGATTTTGATTTTGATTTTGATATTGATTTTGATTTTGATTTTGATTTTGATTTTGATTTTGATTTGATTTTGATTTTGATTTTGATTTTGATTTCGATATTGATATTGATTTTGATTTGAATTTGATTTTGATTTTGTTTTTGTTTTTGATTTTGATTTTGATTTTGATTTTGATTTTGATTTTGATTTTGATTTTGATTTTGATTTTGATTTTGATTTTGATTTTGATTTTGATTTTGATTTTGATTTTGATTTTGATTTTGATTTTGATTTTGATTTTGATTTTGATTTTGATTTTGATTTTGATTTTGATTTTGATTTTGATTTTGATTTTGATTTTGATTTTGATTTTGATTTTGATTTTGATTTTGATTTTGATTTTGATTTTGATTTTGATTTTGATTTTGATTTTGATTTTGATTTGATTTGGATTTTGATTTTGATTTCGATATTGATTTTGATTTGAATTTGATTTTGATTTTGTTTTTGATTTTGATTTTGATTTTGATTTTGATTTTGATTTTGATTTTGATTTTGATTTTGATTTTGATTTTGATTTTGATTTTGATTTTGATTTTGATTTTGATTTTGATTTTGATTTTGATTTTGATTTTGATTTTGATTTTGATTTTGATTTTGATTTTGATTTTGATTTTGATTTTGATTTTGATTTTGATTTTGATTTTGATTTTGATTTTGATTTTGATTTTGATTTTGATTTTGATTTTGATTTTGATTTTGATTTTGATTTTGATTTTGATTTTGATTTTGATTTTGATTTTGATTTTGATTTTGATTTTGATTTTGATTTTGATTTTGATTTTGATTTTGATTTTGATTTTGATTTTGATTTTGATTTTGATTTTGATTTTGATTTTGATTTTGATTTTGATTTTGATTTTGATTTTGATTTTGATTTTGATTTTGATTTTGATTTTGATTTTGATTTTGATTTTGATTTTGATTTTGATTTTGATTTTGATTTTGATTTTGATTTGATTTGGATTTTGATTTTGATTTCGATATTGATTTTGATTTGAATTTGATTTTGATTTTGTTTTTGATTTTGATTTTGATTTTGATTTTGATTTTGATTTTGATTTTGATTTTGATTTTGATTTTGATTTTGATTTTGATTTTGATTTTGATTTTGATTTTGATTTTGATTTTGATTTTGATTTTGATTTTGATTTTGATTTTGATTTTGATTTTGATTTTGATTTTGATTTTGATTTTGATTTTGATTTTGATTTTGATTTTGATTTTGATTTTGATTTTTATTTTGATTTTGATTTTGATTTTGATTTTGATTTTGATTTTGATTTCGATTTTGATTTTGATTTTGATTTTGATTTTGATTTTGATTTGATTTGGATTTTGATTTTGATTTCGATATTGATTTTGATTTGAATTTGATTTTGATTTTGTTTTTGATTTTGATTTTGATTTTGATTTTGATTTTGATTTTGATTTTGATTTTGATTTTGATTTTGATTTTGATTTTGATTTTGATTTTGATTTTGATTTTGATTTTGATTTTGATTTTGATTTTGATTTTGATTTTGATTTTGATTTTGATTTTGATTTTGATATTGATTTTGATTTTGATTTTGATTTTGATTTTGATTTGATTTGGATTTGGATTTTGATTTCGATATTGATTTTGATTTGAATTTGATTTTGATTTTGTTTTTGATTTTGATTTTGATTTTGATTTTGATTTTGATTTTGATTTCGATTTTGATTTTGATTTTGATTTTGATTTTGATTTTGATTTTGATTTTGATTTTGATTTTGATTTTGATTTTGATTTTGATTTTGATTTTGATTTTGATTTTGATTTTGATTTTGATTTTGATTTTGATTTTGATTTTGATTTTGATTATGATTTTGATTTTGATTTTGATTTTGAGTTTGATTTTGATTTTGATTGATTTTGATTTTGATTTTGATTTTGATTTTGATTTTGATTTTGATTTTGATTTTGATTTTGATTTTGATTTTGATTTTGATTTTGATTTTGATTTTGATTTTGATTTTGATGTTGATGTTGATGTTGATGTTGATGTTGATGTTGATGTTGATGTTGGTGTTGATGTTGATGTTGATGTTGATGTTGATGTTGATGTTGATGTTGATGTTGATGTTGATGTTGATGTTGATGTTGATGTTGATGTTGATGTTGATGTTGATGTCATTTTTATTTTGATTGTGATTTTGATTTTTATTTAATCAAGGTTTATTAATTTTGTTCGCATTTTACAAGAGTAACAGTGAATTTTTCTGAACTCTTTAATGTTTTCCAGTTAATTTGTTAAATTTTTTAGCATTTTTATAGGGCGGCCCGGCCCCTATGTGTGGAGCAATTCCCTGCTAGAGCCATTATCAATATTTCATCATTATGTTCATTAATTTTTTTTTTTCTTTCTAAATAAAAGAAGAGTTATTAAAATAATGGTTTTTGGATTTTTCGATAAATTTTTTAAAAACCACCAAAATTTGTCTCTTCAAATAATGACAAATGAAATTCACCTTTACTCGTCTCTATTTGTTTTTCAGTGAATTTCTTAAATAACGTTCGCGCTCTTGTTTAACGAGCTACGAAATGATTTAAAAGTTTCGAGCTGTTTACAAACTCGAAAGCAAGTCTGTTGAGTCCATTTTTGGCAACAAATTACTTGCGTAGAAAAAAAAAAAAAAAACAGCAACAACGACAACAACAAGAGCAACAGTGCAAAGCATATAGAGTATTTCATTGAAAATACAAACTACTTTTATACACTGAGAACAATAAGTCAAAATAGAAACATCTAGACTGGTACTTATTGGGTATTAAATAACTCAAAAATATTTCATAAACTTTGTAGAATTTTTGGTAGCTTAAACTCTTGTAAGAGGACGATCCTCACAAGGCAACGCGTGAAGGTCAAGGTATTATCCATTACCCATGTAAAACTCGTCTCAATATGATGACGACTATCGCAAACGAAAAACTGACAATGATTTACGGATATGCACTTGGAACGTCCGAACCCTTAATTGGGATGGTACATCTATCCAACTGATAGATATCTTAGAAAGATACAAAGCTGATATCACTGCAATCCAAGAAATGCGATGGAAGGCACAGGGTTGCTCGTGGCAAGCATCCTGTGATATCTACTACAGCGGCCATGCGGAGAAGCACGAATTTGGATGCGGATTCGTGGTTGGCAAGCGACTACGGCATCTTGTCCTGCCACTCACACCTGTGAACGAACGACTTTCCATAATCCGTGTCAAGGCAAGATTTTTCAATATAAGCCTTATTTGTGCGCACGCTCCTACAAAAGATAAGGACGATGAGACCAAAGACAGCTTCTACGAGCGCCTTGAAGAGGCCTATGAGCGCAGCCCCCGCCACGACATAAAAATCGTGCTTGGTGACTTCAACGCCAAGGTGGGAGAAGAAAATATCTTCGGTCCAACAGTCGGAAAGTTCAGCCTCCACGACAATACCTCCGATACAGGAATGAGGCTGATTGACTTTGCCGCAGCGCGAAATATGGTCGTTAGTAGCACTAGATTCAAGCATCTCAATATTCATAAAGTAACTTGGCTGTATCCTGATCGCTTGGCTGTCTCCTGACGCGCAACAAAATTGATCACATTTTGATTGACGGAAGGCACTCTTCCAGTGTTTTAGATGAACGCACGCTCCATGGTGCCAATATAGACTCGGAACATTATCTTGTTGCAGTCAATCTGCAACAAAACAAACAGCCGAAGACTTCGCTACTCGACTCTCACTCCTGCTTCAAGAAAGCACTCCTCTGACCGTCGATATATGCGCGCAGTGGAATCACATTTCCCACTCTATACGTACGGCTGCCAAAGAGGTGATTGGCTATCATCGACCTCGCCGAAACCAGTGGCTCGATCAGGAGTGTCGTGACGCCACTGCAGAAAAAGACGTCACCTACAAAGCCACCCTGCAGTCGGTTGTAATGCGTGCTGCTAAGGAGCGATACAAAGAGAAGAGGAGGGAAGAGAGACGCATTTTCAGGCGAAAGAAAAGGGATGCGGAAATCCATGAGTTCGGAAAAATTGAAATGCATGGTGACAGGAATGAGGTCCGAAAATTTTTCGAAAAAATAAGACGTCTGGCCGATGGTTTCAAGACTGGGGCCTCTTCCTGCAAGGATGAAAATGGGAACCTAGTGACAGATATCCAGAGTACACTGATGATGTGGAGGGAACACTTCTCTAGGCTTCTAAATGGTGACGACGATAACAAGCCCGCTAATAGTGATGATATCCCGGAATCCCCAATTGTGGACGACAGCGTTGAAGTTCCGCTGCCCGACCATAGTGAAGTCTTGAAAGCTATAGCTCGGCTTAAAAACAACAAAGCCGCAGGAGCCGATGTCTTACCGGTTGAGCTCTTCAAGAATGGAGGCGAAGCTCTATTTAAATGCATTCATGAGCTTCTATGCAGAATATGGTCAGAAGAATGCATTCCAAACGATTGGAACCTCAGTATGCTCTGCCCAATCCACAAGAAAGGCGATCCCTCAATTTGCGCCAATTACCGTGGGATAAGTCTTCTTAATATCGCGTATAAGGTCCTGTCGAGCGTATTATGTGAAAGACTGAAATCCATCGTGGACCAGCTGATTGGACCTTATCAGTGTGGCTTCAGGCCTGTTAAATCCACCATAGACAAGATATTTACGCTACGACAAATCTTGGAGAAGACCCTAGAAAAACAGATCGACCCACACCATCTTTTTGTCGATTATAAAGCCGCCTTCGACAGTCCAATAAGGAATTATCTATACTCCACCATGCCTGAATTTGGTATTCCTGCAAAGCTCATCCGTCTTTGCAGAATGACACTGAGCAACACCAGCAGCACAGTTAAGATCGGGAAGGATCTCACTTCTCCATTCGATACCAAACGAGGTTTCAGACAAGGTGATTCCTTATCGTGCGATTTTTTCAACCTGATGATAGAGAAGATCATCCGAGCTGCTGATTTGAGACGCAGTGGCACGATAATCTACAAAAGTATTATTCCGCTGGCGTATGCTGATGATATCGATATCATTGGCCATAATATGCGAGAAGTCAGTGCAGCATTCTCCAGATTAGCGAAAGAGTCGAGTCAAATGGGTGTTGCAGTGAATGCAGATAAAACGAAATACCTAGTGTCAACAGGTATAAGCAGTCCCAGCGTCTTGGAACCACGTCACTGTTGACAACATCCCCTTCGAGGTTGTTAGGGACTTCGTCTACCTGGGATCCAGCATTAACTCTTTCAACGATGTCAGTATTGAGATAAAACGAAGGATAACTCTTGCCAACAGGTGTTACTTTGGGCTAAGTAGGCAATTGAGAAGCAGAGTCCTCTCTCGACGAACAAAACTCACGCTCTATAAGTCACTAATCATGCCCGTCCTATTATATGCAGCACAAACCTGGACGTTGAGCAGTTGTGATGAAAAGACTTTGGGAGCCTTCAAGAGAAAGATCCTTCGTAAGATCTTCGGTCCAATCTGCGTCAATGACGAGTACCGAATTCGATGGAACCACGAGCTGTATGAGCTGTACGCTGACATCGACATAGTTAAGCGTATTAAAATCGACCGGCTCCGCTGGCTAGGTCATGTTGAGCGAATGGAAAACGACGCTCCAGCGAAAAAAATATTCGATTCGGTGTCCGGTGGTGGTCAACGCAGAAGAGGCAGCCCACATCTTCGTTGGAAGGATCAGGTGTTGGATGACCTGACCACCACTGGCGCCAGCAAGCGCAAAACAGAAATGGCTGGAGCAATTTCTTTTTTTTAATTTTTTTATCGATTTACAAACTGCCTTATAATTCCCGGAGATTTTTTAAAATATCAAAAACAGATTTCTTGCGCCACCTGATATGAAGAGTACAATTTGAAAAAATTTGATCAAACTACTGATACCAAAAGAAAGCTTATTTCTCGTACTATAAAACCAAGCTTTGAAATTTTTAGAAAAATATATTTTTTGCGAGTTTTGGGCCAAAATAAAAGTGTGTTCAAGAATACCCCGACTTCCCCTTGTAAATTTTATCTGACAAACCAAGTGGTAAAGTTTAATTTAAGGTATCAGTGATTCTAAGCCATGGAGTTTGGCAATATTCAAAACTTACCGTTTTATTATCTCAGTGTATGCTGACTTACATACTTTGTGTGTGTACGGCAGAACAACAAAAACTAGGGTGCCCTCGTAAACACCTACTGAGCGGCTTGTTAAGTAACTGTTCTACGAACGCCTGCAATATCAGTGCAATATAAATAAAAGAAGCAACAACAAACACAATTACAACAACAACAAAAATAATGATGCTGAAAAAAAAAACAAAAATATTCACTTTTGGTAAAATGCTGTGCATGGGCGAAAAATTACTCGCTCAATAAATTGTGTTGGCAGAGTGCATTGTTTTCACATACTACTGGCTCACACTTTCTCACTCAAACACATATAAACACATACTCGTTCTTTCACAGACTCACATTAAAACACACATACTACCAGTATCTGTGTGGATCATTCTAAATCGCACTTTGGCAAAGGCGCCAAAAAGTGTGCTACAATAGTTTTAGTTTTAACAAAGTTTTAAGTGCTTGTGGGTTGAATTTGTGCAGGATGAAAGCATGGCGTTGATACTTGCTCGATTTAAGATGATTCAGGATTAATTTTTTTCCCCCTTTTAATTTTTTATTTTGGGTAAACCTGACAGCTATTACAACCAGCTTTTATTTATACAATAAAAAGAACATTTAGGCAGCTTAGCCTAGGGCTTTAAATATAGCCAATAAAACCACCAGAGTAGCAGTGGTTAAATTTTTCTTTCTTTCCTTTTTTTTCTAGGAAAAACATAATAATATGCTATGCATACACTTTTACAATTGGCCGTTGCCGTTTGTATCTTCTGTATTAACCCCTTGATGCATACATAACTGGATTCTTTATTACCAACCAAACCAAAAAACAAAAACCAACAACAAAAAAAAATAAAATTTCCAGCTTTTCAAATCCTCAAAACCGAAAACCATTTTGTGGACAATATTTTTTACCTAAAACTGACAATAAAATAACACAATCACAGTCTAAACACAAACACACACATCTTTACAAGTTACTAAGCATGCAAGCAAGCAACACACATAGTCTACACATGGCCGATTTTACCTTTGCCACACACACACACCAACACCAGGCCATCCAACCCATACACTCACAATCTGTGTTGCATAAAAGATTGCGTACAAAATGAAACACTGTTTTTCTATTGACCCATAAAGCTCACAACGAAAAAACTAAATGTAAGAAAAAAAAAAACCAAAAAAAAGCAGACAAAAAAATCGTCCAAAGGCAACCAACAAGAATGAAACGTAAGAATGAAAGGGTTTTATGCGAAATTGTCAATATTTTACCTTTTATGCTATTCGTTCGGTACATGTCGGTCGCCTTGGTGCCTAGCTACCTGGAGGTTGTGTGGCAACTGAGATTTTGCATAAATTCTTGTTTGTTATCGTTGCTTGCATCCATCCACTCCCGCCCTGCGTTTATTTTTTTCCCCTTTCGCTCTCCATACTATTGCTTCCTGATTTTGATTTTGATTTTTTTTTTCTTTCTACTGCGTCCACTCACTGTATGTTCGTTTGTTTGTTTGTTTGTTTGTCTGTTTGTTTGTTTGTTGGCGTTGCCCTTTTCATGTCGACAATGTGTAACTTATCTTGATTAACATATTCGTTTTAGCTTTGATAGAGAATTGGTGGCATTTTTAAAGAATTTTAAATTTTCTCCTTCGAGATGGTACTCGTAGAGCGGGGGTAAAATATATAAGTAACTAAAGCAGAAGAAAACTTGAAATTCATAAGAAAAATTATGGTGTTTAAATATAAGTTACGTTGTATTCGTTTACTTTTGAAAGCTTAGGACAGAAACTCTTCCTATGTTATTTACTGTGACTGAAAGGTATATCAATCCTTTTTTTCTTTCTTTCAAGAGTTAAAAGATTTTATTTGTTTTTTAAACCAACATATTTTTGAACATATTTTTGAATTTAAACATTTTTGAATATTTATTTCGAGTTTTATCTCTTGCTATTTTACCAATTGTCTATAGAAACCTTTAATGCCTATTTGGGCCGCTTAAATATTTAACAATAAAGCCAAGGCTCCTTGTAAAGTATTTCAATGAGGCAATTTTTTACCAACACACAATGAAGTATGTATAGTTAAAGTTCCTGAATTTTCATTTACTATGACATTCAATATCCAAAAGAGCAGCTCTTTAAAAATATGTAGTACACCCAGGAAAAAATGAGGCAAAATATTTCAACACGGCTCCTGTTATTCTAACATGATCATTTTTATATACAAAACAACAACACTTTTTAAATATTTACCTTACATTATAAGTGTTAAAAAATAATATGAGCAAAGTATAGATTTTCTCATTGCATCAATAGCTGATTGAAAAAATTTTAAAATTTTTAAGAAAAAAAAGTCGAAAAAGCCGAAATTGATTTTGTTCGATTTAACACATATGGAGGAATTAAAAAAATTTAATTTTAACAAATCTTCAATTTGACGAATCCGTATACCAACGACTGATCGGTAAGAATCAAATAAATACAAAAAAACCTTACCTTGTTAATTAATCATGGGTCTTCCGCTTTTCTTTTGCATTTCCATTTTGAACAGATTGCTGAATAGATTTGGAACCATTTAAGCTCTTAGAAGAAGCTGATATTAATGAACTCTTTCCCATATCTCAGTTGGGTTTGCGAGTAAAAATTCGGGAAAAACTTGAAGAGTGGCGGAATGATTGCAAAAATATAAGTTGCTCCGCTCCACCAACAACCGCATTTAATGTACGCCCAGTTTTAAGTTTAACCAAGCTATTTACAAAAACCCCACAGAGTATGGTCAGCGAGAACAAAAACACGGGATTATTAGGGATGAATTATTAAATATTAAAAATATAGTGTTATTTTTACAATATTATTTTGTTCATATAACATTTTGATCGTGTTCTTTTAACAGTTTTGAAGTGTAAGCTTTACAATATAATCATGTTCAGATAACATTTTGATCGTGTTTTTTTAACAGTTTTAAGGTGTTAGTTTTACAATATTATCCTGTTCATATAACATTTTCATCGTGTTTTTTTTAACACTGAAAAATCATCATGTAAAGTGTTAATTATTAACATAGCAGATCGTGTTGAATTTCAATAACATGATAAAATGTTAAAAAAGTGTTGTTTTTACAGGATTTTTTTCTGAGTGTATTTATTCCAACATGTCCGCTATCAGAACAAGCGCAGGAAGCTCACTTTAAAAATTACTGAGTATTCAGCAAAATATTCCATGAAAAATATCAAGAATCAACCTTAAACTCATACATAAAGCGCAAATTTCCTTTAATTGATGTTTTCGAGACGAAATGCAATTATTTCTTCAAAGAGGAACGATATAGTAAAAACGGGTGCAGTTGAACGTGTCATCGACACACTGGTTGGTATTATAACGTTACAACGCATCTTTATTTTTAGGCTTTATCTAATCCGCAAATCCCTTTTCCTTATTCTTTTATTTGTACTTAACCTTTTTATAATACTTTCCATAATACTTGTTCTAATTCTTCTGATCGTTGTCCAAATCGTTGTCCAAGACTTTCTCCTTAACTTTGTCTTAATTCTCGTTTTAAATTATGTCCTAGTCCTTGCCAAAATCACTGTCCAAATCCTTGTCCAAATTCTAGTCAAAATCCTTGTTCTAATCATTGTACAAATCCTTGTCCAAATTCTTGTAAAATCCTTGTCCAAATACTTGTCCAAATCTTTGTTTCCATATTTGTTCGAATACTTGTTTAAATCCTTGTTCTAATCATTGTACAAATCCTTGTCCAAATTCTTGTCAGAATCCTTGTCCAAATACATGTCCAATTTATAATAATTCTTGTCCAAATCCGTGTCGAAATCCTCCTCCTGAGCTTTGACCTCATCTTTTTTCAAATTTTATTTGCTTTAACTTTTCTTGCTTTCCTTTTCTTTTGATTTTGCTTTTGCTATTGCTTCTGATTTTGCTTTTTCTTTTGCTTTTGCTTCTGATTTTGCTTTTGCTTTTGCAAAGATAACCACTTACTATAGACCTTGTGATGACAGTAATTTTTTGTTTATTTTTATCATGGGGCCAAAGATATACAACTACATTCCGTATCACAGAAAAGCACAAAGTAGTGCTTATATTTTATGCCTTGTCAGTTTTTACCAAATTTTTTTTTTTTTTTTTACAAAAATGTTTTGTAACGCCTGTAGTCACCGAATTAGAATTTTGCAAAGCTTTTGCATTTCTGTTGCATTTTCGATGTTTTATGCAGCTTACACATCTGAGAATAAGTTCGCCACACGTCAGCCATGTTCACGCAAGATCGCTAATTAAGAAGCATGTTCGCGAGTGTGGCACACATGTTGGCCTGTTGACAAACATTTTTGATTTTCTCAGTCGAACAAGCTAATGTGTGCCACACGTGTGTGCTGATTTGTACGTAAGCTTCATACCAACCAAGATTCAATAGAAGCAAGCACGGATCCACGGTGGGGCGATAAGGGCGATCGCCCCCCCCAAGCTTTGTAAATATACAAGTTCTCTAAGCTAGTCTTAGAACATATTCAGAATAAAGCATTTGTGCATGAGTATTTATTTAAGCGTGTACTGCCTTTGTACAATCATTTTTTGAACAATTCGCTATCTGCATCTTCAGATGTTCAAATAATCTGAAATGCTGTTGGTACTATGAAAGCGTCAATATCGTTCTTAAATGCATCGGCGAAGCGTTCCAATACATTTAAAAAAATAATGGGTAGTCGGTTATCTAGCTTGTGTGAAACTAGATGGGTCGAGAGACATGAGGGAGTTTTACAATTTCATTTTGCTCTTCCGAAAATGATTGAAACCCTATATCCCACCATATATCTCAGTGGCAAGATTCGAAAACGTCGTCAAAAGCAAACGCTTTGAGAATCGTTTTTTGTGAGACGAATTTTTTAGTTGCAGTCGCTTGCCTCTCTGATGTGTTGAATAACGCACAAGCCCTCAGTTGATTCCTTTAGAAAAAACAAATTGATGTTAAATCAGCGCAGAATACGATTCAAGATACTTTTAATTTATTACAGAAGAAACGAGAATCCTGTGAGATAAAATTTGAAACTCTTTTTAAAGAAGTTGAAAACATTACAAATAATATTGGAGAAGAAATTAAAATGCCACGTGTCATTTTCAAAAGAACCGCGCTAATTCTCTAGTAAAAGATCCCATAGCATATTTCAGACAAGCTGTTTATATTCCTATGCTGGATAATGTGATGATGGATTTAAAAAGTCGATTTTCAACAACTACTTTGGATTTGTATTCATTTTTAGTACTGTTTCCTAATTCCATTACCTATTCACCGAAAAGAAAAACAATGAGTTTTTTCTATTTTATACGTATCTCCATACACTATACATATGTTTACAAATGTAAACCAGTCAGCCATTTACCAGGTAGTTTTGCAAAACAGGTAATATGAGGTACAAAAAAACCTTTTTTACACTTCTATCTCCTTTTATTCGATTTAGAAATGAATTTGTAGTTATCTTATGAAGTTTCAAGAAATTTGAAAAATTTAAATATAAAAATAAAATGCTTTTAAGTCGGAAAGCTTACATTTGTAAACTGTCAGCTGTTTGAGGGTTAAAGAAGCCGGTAGAAGGCATAAGTTCGCTGGATGACTGTGAAACGATGACCTTCAGTCAGATGAGTTTCAGAAGTGCCACACGTTGTAGTTGCGTCAATGTCTCGAACAAAATGATGGTGAAAAATAATAAAAAAAAATCGATTGAGTGACACACAGGTTCGTCTTATTTGAATGCTCTCTCTGTCCCACAAGCTCGTTCCGCCATATTGTTCGGCACACGAGTTCGCAGATGTGTAAGCTGCATTAAGCGGATGCCGCAGAGGTGGCGCCATGACACTTATCTTCTCCTGTAATCTAATCTTAAATTTATCTTATCTTATCTTATCTTATCTTATCTTATCTTATCTTATCTTATCTTATCTTATCTTATCTTATCTTATCTTATTTTATCTTATCTTATCTTATCTTATCTTATCTTATCTTATCTTATCTTATCTTATCTTATCTTATCTTATCTTATCTTATATTATCTTATCTTATATTATCTTATCTTATCTTATCTTATCTTATATTACTATCTTTTATCTTATCTTCATGACACTGATCTGACTTTATATTCTTTTTTTTTCGTTATGAGATTAAGCAACAAACCTTTTATGTCTTAACATAAAATTTATTGTAGCGCTTGTACTTCGCCAGAAATTTTATGCAGCTATATTTAATTTTTGGTAAATAAGCTGCTACAATTGCAACCTGATGATTTCATAAATATTTTTTTATTTTAGTCTCAAAGAAAAGTACAAATCCTTTAATTTCCTCGCAAAATATTTACCGTAACATTTGTATTCACTGATTAATAATTCCATGTAACGCCGCACAGTGTTCGAAAATTCAAATTTACGAGCTACTTTGCGTGAAAAAAAAATTTCACAGAATAACGGTAAAGTGTGATGCCAATATTCTCAGATATTCAATTAAGCAAATTCAAAGCTTGCAGCTTCAATACTTACTAGATTTGCGTGTCAGTGTCTATTCAAAGTGCAGTGATCATACACAGGCGCATGCGAGCTTTGCGCTGCGGAAAAAAGTATTATTATAATATTTATTGTGAAAATAGTGAAAGTGTTTGAAACGCTGAAATGTTTTCTTCTTCATGACAACTGATCTTTCAAGTAATTAAATAATTATTGTATTTCTTATTGGTGCAGATGGTTATTTTTCAAAACTTAATTTACTGTTAAGTATAAAAAAACATTTTTTAGTAATATTAGTAAGAATTTGTTGGAGTCGAAGTTACATGAACCGTCTTGAAATATAAAATTTTGTTTTTTGTATTTTTGAACATATATTTAACTAAGAACTGGTATTAATTTTTTGTGGCGCAAAGTGGCGCATAAGTGCACAGAGGTACAGAACTCTTTCAATAGCCTAACCCTAGAAGAGTCAGGGTCTATTTTCTTTGCGAAAATAATATTCTATAATTAATAATAATTCAATATAATATTAATTTTTGAATAATATAGATGAGGTTTTAAGATTTCCCTGTAACATTGACACCTTTTCGTGCGGATTATCCACACTGCATGCACATATCCGATTTTTTTTGCATACTTCATATCTCGTGCAGATTAAGCTCGAAGAAGTGGCGAATGCAAAAATGTGACTAAGAGGCAATGGAACATAAGAAAACTTTCGAAATAAATCAATTTCGACAACGAACCAGTCTTCTAGTTGATATGGTGAAACAAGGTTGCGGGACTGCAAACGACGTTAATACTGAAATTTTTTTAAGGATGTGAAGTTCGTATCAGAGGTCACGGGGGTGGATGAAAATTTGATCAATAGATTCTCGGTAATTTTGCAAGCGCTTTCGTGTTGGTTCAAGATAAAATCTCATCTTTTAAGATATATGCTCTGAGTACGGTAAGGCATGTGGTTTCCTTGTACCCATGGTACCAGATGCCCACCAGTGTTCACAAAATATTACTGCATGGTGCGGACGTTATGGAGTCTCTATTGCCTCCCATAGGACAGCAGTGCGAAGAGGCTTTAGAATCCAGGTATAAAGAATGCAAATTCTATCGAGAGCATAAAACAAGAAAAATTGTTCCGAAGCAAAATCTGACCTTTTTATATCTAGCATTAGGCCACTACCAACAAAAAAAAACATCGTCATTGACACATGAGGTACTTACTTTGTTAGAAGAACCAGAGACATCAATTAGCAAATGTAGTGACATTGAATAATTATCATTCAAAGATATTTACTTGTACCATTATGTTAAATTAACTACCATTTACTTTAGTTACTTTACTTTAATTTTTTATGAGTTTTTAGTAAAACATTCAATGTTTTGATTCTTTTAAAAAATTTTGTATAATTATTATATTAAATTTGTATACTTTTTTGGTGTTCTTCGTGATTTTTATTCTCTGCTTATTTTTGATTCCTTTAATGCAATTTGTAGTCATATCTGGCCATACTAAGTATACATGGTGCCCTTACTGCTGAAAATGCTTAAACACCATTTTTGTCGATATATTTTATATTCATTGCACTCTCGGTGATATTGCAAGGCGTATAGCATTTTGTGTAAATCCACGCCCCTTTTCAAATTCACGCCCACTTTTTGTAAACTGTTTACAAAAGACCACACAAACTCATGTGCAAAATTTCAACACCCTATTATCAATATTTGCCAAGTTAAAGTGTATATATTGCGGTGCCACGCCCTTTTATTCAATATCACCTACTTCTTTAAATGTGCTTTATACAGTCCTTGTCTATCAGCTTACCAAATTTTAAGACCCTATCTCCAACATTACAGTTGTTATAGCAATTACAATTGAAGTAGCTCGTAAATTAGCATTTTCGAACACTGTGCGCCGTTGCATAATTGTTGGTTTTCTTTTGAAATTGTAGCGTTGGCCTGAAAACGTCACAAATTCTTTGTCTATTTTTATCGCGCGAACTAAGAAACAGTATTTTCTGCTTACAGTTTTTGTTTACGGTACAAAGTACACCGATGTTTTTTTTTTGAAAACAAGTTTTCCAACTTTTGTGGAATCTTGGAAGTTACGTTTTTCGCGATAAAGTTCGATTGAAAAAACAAAAAAAAAAACTGTCAATTCAACGGGTCAAAGTAACAAGAACAAATTAAACTTCACATTAACATTCGAAAAATCAACTTATGGAAAAATCGCACGTTCTCAAACAACCTTCATCAAAAACCAAAAAAAGAAAAAAAATATATTAAAACTAGCCGGTATTTCTTTTAGACCACAATTTTAAGCGCCCAAGAGATGGATAGAGTACAATTTTAAATACAAACAAAAAACTAAAACTCACTATTATTGAAAAAAGATTTTGTGTAGCATAAATAACACCGCAATATGACAAAGTGTGTTTTTTTTTTTTTAAATGGATTAGTTGCGGCGTGCATTGAAAGGCATTGTTTTTTCTCCGCTTGTTAGCGTAGATTTGGCTGGCTATACGTTATATTTAGCCATTGTGTGATTTATTTGTTTGTCGCAGCAGTTTTCGCCATTTTAAAAATATGAATTTTCGTGTTAGAAATCTGAAAATAAAAAACTGAATTTACATTTAACAAGGAATTCACAGTTAAAAGTGAAACATTAATAATAACGAATTAAAATTAAGGAATTTTTTTATAAAAATTTTGGAATTTGGA
Source organism: Pherbina coryleti (assembly GCA_943735915.1). Classification (NCBI taxonomy): domain Eukaryota; kingdom Metazoa; phylum Arthropoda; class Insecta; order Diptera; family Sciomyzidae; genus Pherbina; species Pherbina coryleti. The sequence goes on along the minus strand of OX030951.1, from coordinate 47,456,576 downwards.
ATTTGATCAAAGTTATTTTATTTTGTAAATTTGTCTTTAAAAATGAAATTATTTTTTATATACTTAAGTATTATTTTTAATTAATCTCAGAACAGAAAACTTTTTATTATTCGATTTTTGACCTTTGATTTCGATTTTGATTTTAATTTTAATTTTGATTTTGATTTTGATTTTGATTTTGATTTTGATTTTGATTTTGATTTTGATTTTGATTTTGATTTTGATTTTGATTTTGATTTTGATTTTGATTTTGATTTTGATTTTGATTTTGATTTTGATTTTGATTTTGATTTTGATTTTGATTTTGATTTTGATTTTGATTTTGATTTTGATTTTGATTTTGATTTTGATTTTGATTTTGATTTGATTTTGATTTTGATTTTGATTTTGATTTTGATTTTGATTTTGATTTTGATTTTGATTTTGATTTTGATTTTGATTTTGATTTTGATTTTGATTTTGATTTTGATTTTGATTTTGATTTTGATTTTGATTTCGTTTTACATTTACCTAATGATATTTATTTGAATTTAAACCTGTTTTGAACTAATTCCAAACTGATTTCAAACTGATTAAAATATTTTGAAGAAAAAGCTTTAACGGTAATATTAATCTTATTGCTATTCAATACCTAGACCTGAACCATTAAAGTATGATTTGAAAATTTTTGTTTTTTGAAGTTCTATATCAAGAACTCTGAATTTCGAAAGGAATGTTTTGTGCTGAAAATATTCTTTAAAAATCTGTTTTTTTTTTTTAATCCAATCCAATCGAACTGAAACCAAATTCTCTATTTTATCAAGTTCAATGATTTAAACAGCACCATTTCATTATTTTAAATGATTTCTTTTTATCGCTGATAACTTTTTTCCATAATGTAACAATGAATTCGCACATTTGTGCATGTTCACCATACACAGACACATACACAAAAATACACACACACGCATACCAATGCGTTATTTAATTTTATTTTTCGATTTCGATGCGAGAAATCAGAAAAGTGAAGCAAACAAAATTCAATCACAATAAAACGAATTTATGTGCACACACACAAATACACAAATGTGCACACACTCAACACTCACATACACGTTTACATACACAAACATATGTTTGCGTAGCACTCGTACAATTCCTGCATGCTCACACAGCAACAAAAAAATATACATACATGTAAATGTGTAACATATTCGTGTGTGCGTGTGTGAATGCGTTAAAATGAGGAGTAGATATTGCCAAATAAAAAATAAAGGGAAACACTTATACAATGGAGTTAACAACACTGACAATTTCCAATGCATACATTTTATAAATAGGCACATGTATGCGCATGTTTGCATGTATTAGGCTCTTCGATTGTATGGCAAACAAGTTAGACTTAAATTTCAAATAAGTGCTAAACTTTTATGCAAATATCAACAAAATATTCTGTCACAACATAAAAAATTCGTGCGGAAAAATTCGTTATAAAATTGAAATGGAAAAATGTGACAATTATTCTTATTGAACTTGAATCGAATTATTTTTTACAACAGCTCATAATTTGTGACATTCATAAATTTCTGTGAAGAAAAAAAAAATAATAACAAGTGCAACAATTTATAAAATAAACAAAATAAAATAAACATTCGAGATTTTATATCGCACACTGGGATCACAGGTTTGGGAGTCTAGGCCACATCTCCACATGCCAAGCTATCTTCTTCATCAATATGGTGAAAACTTGCTAACATAAGGTGCTAAAATATTATACTGTGCACAGGGGCATATTTTTGCCATGTCGATTACAGACGTGTCCGCCTGTTTTGTTGTCAAGGTGAAAGAGCAATTTTTCTTCGCCAAATGCGGTTGTTTTTGCTTCAAATTAATGTCAAATCCGTCCAACAACTATGAATAATATTCATAGTTGTTGGACGGTATTTATTCTAGTATTTATCAAGCATTTCCTTGGTTTCAGTGATGGTTTTTTAACTAAAAAAATAATGCTGGATGTACATTAGACCGTACCACCTCTCATGGAGACCAATATGACCTTTATAGAGGTCATTGACCTCAGGTGTACCGTTCTAGTATTTACCCTCCAGATCTCAGTTCCTATCATCCTAATGTGCCACTAGGGTGACAGCTATTTTTCAAGTAACAAGGATCACTAAGTATGCGTGATAAAAGTGTGCTTTTATGTCTTAAAATAATTCCTGCAAAGTTTCATGCAGATCGGATAACGAAAACGTGAGGTGGATGCCGACTGAATTGAAAAAAATGGGTTTTTAGTACAAAATTGGGTTTATTATTGATTATTTTTATAATTAAGGACACTAAAGTTAATTATTTATTCTAAATTTTAAATTTATTAGTTAGATAATTTCAATAGCTTTCCAACAAGCCTTATACGATCAAAATCGGTTGCGATTTGCGGAAATCATTGCAATTAACACTTAATTGTTTGAGCTATATTGATGGATTTTGAAAAATCAATCTAAATGAAACTCCGAATTGGGAACAGACGCATATTTCAGAGATCTTGAAAAGTCTTACTATTGAAAGGGCATCGTAATGTTAGAAAATCGTTGAAATGACTGTATCGAGCTGAAAGGGGACTATGTGGAACAATGAACAATAATTTTGGTAAAAATCATGTTTTTTTTTTGTAAGGCCGACAGCATCTGTAACACCCCTGTATGTAAGGTTTTGATTCGATTTCATATATGATGCCGTAATAACCGGTTAACCAGTTTTTATATTTGATATATGTATTAGAACAATGGTTTGCCATTGACTGCAGAGAGGTGGCGGCCGTACAGTGTAGAGATGGGTCGTTCCGAACCTGTATAGTTCCTGGAACTATGTTCACAATCGGACATAGTTCCAATCGTTCCTTTCATTCATTTTTAGCATGTTCAAACAGTTCCGGTTGCAATGAATTTTTTTCTATAAATCAATATGAACCGACTTCTCTTTCACACATATTATGGCTTACACGAATTTGTGATCGACTATAAGTGCAAAGATATGTTTGCGAACGACCGAAACAACTGATGTGTGAAATGGTAAGATGACATTTCGACGTTCTTGTTGCGCGCAATGTTGTGTTTATTTCGTTTTGAACATGCTTTCATTCAATCGAATTGAACTGCGGAACTAGATAGTTCCGCGGACATGTTATAATCTGCTGCATATGAGTTGCATGAGTTTCATTCAATCAAATGGAACTGCGGAGCTAAATAGTTCCGCGAACATGTTACAATCTGCTGCATATGAGTTTCATTCGATCGAATGGAACTGCGGAACTAGATAGTTCCGCGGAAACGTTTTACAACTCGAGAGTACTCAATTTGTTCTTTTTAAGCACTTATAAGTTAGATACGAACGGACGGACAGACAGACGGACATGGCTAAATCGACTTGGGTGGTGATGCTGATCAAGAAAATATATACTTTGCTATACCTATGCCTCTTTATGGGGCTTACAAACAGAGTGACAAAATTAATGTGCCCCTATTGCGTTTTTCTATGGGAGCCCCCCTAAGGAGTGGTCGGAGGGCATAGGTGTCTAGGGAAAAAATGTTCCTTTTTCAAAAGTAATGGGGGTCGGTCATACATATTAATCCTCTTCGGCCTTCTCTTAAAGCCCTTCTGTTCAGGTGTAGAGAATACATATACAAAAACCATAAAAAATTGCTACTACAGCTCAAAGGAACTACATAGTTCCGCGGACTTGTTTCCGCGAACTAGTTCCGCTGTACAAAAGAATCGTTCCATGTTCGTTCCGACCTCGGAACTGTTTAGCACAGTGATGGGCGATTTGGCTCGCAGGAGCCTTTTGCACTTACGAGCTACCCGTTTGCACTTGAGTGCTAGACGAAGGGGACAGTCAAGAGCCAGCATGAAGGGAAGGAATACAAGAGCAGAATGAAATTCTTTACTGTCATATTTCATATTTCTCTCTACTCTCTCTCTCTACTTATTCTACTCTCATATTTCTCATGCATGACAACATGCTTTGCCCACAAGTACAGTGGAATAAACACCAAATTCTCATAATACAAAATATAAAATTTAAATAATATACATATATAGTGGAATTTAAGAAATTTCCGTATATTTTCCAATCATAGTATTATTAACGTACAAAATTTTATTATACTATTCAATACTTCAAATTTTATTTTAGGAGCATAATCAGGTGTAGTAGTATCTTTGTGAAAAATTAAAACAAATTATTCAACCAATGTTAAATTTTCCACTGGTTCACTTTCTATGGTAACGATAGCGTCTATTATAACGAATGATTAAATTATGAAAATACTGCAAATAAAAATATTTAAAATATAGAAAAACTCTAACAAAAGTTAAACAAAATTTTTCATACAAACAAAATTTGAAAATTTAGGATTTAAAAACATGTTATTGACCACAGTGCTTGGTTGAGCGACGTCGAAAATGAAAAGTGTTGCCGCTTACACATAATTGTATGCTTTATATATAGAACAGTTTCAACATTTCCAAAATCTATTAAAATTAGCTTAAAAATTGTAATTTACAAAAAAGAAAATTTATTTACATTTTTTAAAAGTAAAGTCAATGTAAAATTTGTAATTTTCAAACAAATAATTGTATATAATTATCATTTGATATTTGCTGTTGAAATTTTTATTCATTAATTGAGGGAGCTGGTAACCCTATTGCAGTCTTTGCTAAAAGAAAATTTGTTGTCAATGTTAGTTTCTCCGCAACTCTTGTGCGATGAACATCATGCACGAATGGATGTAGAAATTTTTGTCGTTTCCCTTTCCCCGCAAGTAGTTGTGCCCTTTGTCAAGCAATCGTTTGCACTTTGAGTATTTTAGGAGCCAAAAATTTGCCCATCACTGGTTTAGCATAAGCCTAGTACAGTGTTGCTGATGGGGCTCGCCACGGACTCCACAATTTTAGTGACAACGTCAGATGTAATTCATTCCTGAACAGTCTCTGCCCTTGGTGTCAGTGTAGACGGAACTCCTGGACGTTTAAATCAAAATAATTTTTTAATTAATCGACAAGGATTATTTTATGGTCAGTGTTTCAATTGATCATAAGAAGCTAGGTCAAAGTCCTGAATTGGCTGAAATGGCCAATTTTTTTTTTTTTTGTTTTTTTATATTAGAACTAATCGTTATTTGCGGCATATTTGAGAAACCGGACATAGAAACCGGCAATATATCCTCCTCTTAAAAACTTCGTCAAAAATACAAATATTTTCCTATTAAATAAAAAAAAAAACAAATAAAAAAAATTGCCAAGTTTCTCTTACAAGCAGACCCAGTGTGCGTTGGCAGCAAAGCTGAAAGCTGTAATAAAACTCGTATTAGCGGTGTAGGAGCTCAGAAATTTGTTGGGCATTGCCCACGTTTGGCAACAATATGGAAGTACAACAACTACAACAACGACAACAGCAATAACAACTAAGAATGGCAGAGATTGTTAATATTTTACAGTTGCTGGACGGGCCACGTGTGATATTCTTCCTTGAACAAAGACAAAATAGTACTAAAAAATGTCCTGCTGCCAGCACAATCTGGCGTAGTTAGGCTGTTGCTAGCCGTACGTTGCTGGAGCAGACAATTAAATTAAAAGCTGCCTGAAAGCAGCTGTTCCCAAGTGCCGAACTTTAGGTGCTGTCGATGACAAATGGTTTGTTAAGATTTATAATTTTGGCCATCAGGCAAACAGATTTAGGTAAAATTCAAAAAATACAGGTTTGTTCTCTTACTGTTAAAAGTTGAAAAAGTAAAATTTTTAAATATAAAACTTTTTCGCCGAAAGCATGTGACAAAATATTGGGAACTGCTAGTTGGCAGTTCATAAAAAAGGCTATTTAAAGAAACTATTGCAGAAAAGGCAACATTTTTAAACAAACAGTATTTTTTTTTTCGAAGCGTTTTTGTTTGCTTGTTTTTTTTTTTTGCCCCTTTTTTTTTGCTACATTGCCCACAAGCGTTTCCGCATCGCATCTAAATGAAAATAAACAAAAAAAAAAAAAGGAACCGAATTAAATTTGCAAGAATTTTAATTTATCTGTGAGCCTTGCAGCATTTTTTTTAGTTAAACAAAAAACAAAGAAAAAAAAAGTGTCGCCTTGACTACGTTTTAAGCGCAGCGGCGCGGTTTAATCATGAAGTAAAGCTAGAACAAATGAACAGAAAACAAATAGAAAAAAAGCAACAACACAAAGTCGTCCTGCCCGTAGATTAGCAAGGACGACGTGTTAATTAAATTAACAAATCCCTAGCCGTGATTCTAGCCGGCAGTTAAAAAGCATTTTAGGTGAATAACTTATTTAAAGAAACAAACGAAAAAAAAACGCTTAATGGCTGTATTAAACATCATTTAGACATAATAAATTCTTTAAGAGACTTAAGCTATGTTAAAACTTCGTCTGTCTGCTGCTTAAAGAGCTGAGATTCTGCACTACGACCGTTTGAATACAAACAGCCATTCAAATAAATGTCTAGACATTATTGTTTGAGAAAAACTTTTCAGATTTACACTCAATCAATTGCAGGCTACTAGCTTCTCGATTCGTAAAGATATCAATAAAAATAAGGAAAAAAAAATTATAACAAACATATCCACTGAAACGTATTATAATATCCTAAAATTAATAAACGTTGATAATCAATAAAATCAAGTTAATAAATTGAAAATATTCCAATGAATTATATTGTCTTTTTGTATCTGCATCAAATTGATGCACAACGTACTTTTCGTTTCTAGAAATTTCCGATGGATGCGGGTTAAGTGCTCAAAAACTCTTTTATTTGAGCTGATGTATGGGAATTTGCACTGTCATATGGGAAGATAATCTATGTACCTTCGGTAGTTGCTACTTTGCTTCAGGCTCATAAGCGTAGATCCATGATTCGTCACCTCAATGCTCATGTAAAATCAAATATATGCTAGTCTCACTTATAACCAAGGAAAACTCCATCTCATGGTATGGCACATACCGTCCTGCTTCCAACAGTTCACGCACAGCATCGATGTTTACTGCCAATACGGCCGTTCTTGGACGACCTTCACGAAATTTATCTTGGAGAGACCGACGCCACACTTAAACTCATTGAATCAACGTTTAACAGTTACTTGGTGTGGTGTTTCATCACCAAAAGGCGAACTAAGTTCATCGATGCATTTTTTTCTTGTCAATCCACCTTGAAAATCATAAAAAATCAACACCCAAAAATGTTCACGTGTTAATTCCATTTTTTTGCTGAAATGTAATTTTCAAACCACTGTAAACAACACTATAAGCGCACATAGACCAAAATATTGTGAGTACATTTCTCCTAGAAGTTGGCAAATTTTCGAATGAAACAGTCAAAATTCATCTGGCTATGCTTGTTGTTGCCAAGGCGCAAGATTTAAAAGGCAACCCACGTATCTTACATTTTATTTTAGTAGCGATAATTTTTTTTTTTGTTTTCTATATGACGAAATTTAATGTAATGTATGTAATGGATGGCTCGCAGTTTCCTTTTTCATTAATTTTACTTTTTATCAAATTTCACTCTTAACATTAAAAATTATTTAAACTAACAGCTCTATTCTGCTTGTTAACATAACATGGAATTGTAAAGAAGCTCTTGTTATTGTTATTGTTATGTAATGTAAATTTTCGTATTCTGGCAAATCATAAACAATTTGAAAGCTCTCAAAAGCTGTTTAAGTTCACCACGCATGGTGAAAATGTAAATGACTTAGATATAAAGCGTCAGCTGTTTTTTTATTGCTGATTTTTTGCTTATTTTGAGTGCTTATGTTTATTTTTTTTCAAGTAAGTTGGAAAACGTTAGAAATTTCTACGGATTGTTTACAATTAGTATTTAAGATTTATTCTTTCTTTTATCTTCTTCAGTATCGATGCTTAAAAGAAGTAAGAAGTAAGAATTAGTAAGAAGTAAAAATTCATCCATTTGTTATATTTTATTTTCTTTGCACAGCATTTGTTTGGTTTAAAACTGAACTATCTCTCGTTGTTAAGATGTTTTCTGACATTAACAAAATATTAAAGAAAGGAGCTTTTAAATTATCACCAGAATACATAACCTTAACAATTTGTTAATATTAACTATTTTGTTAATGTGGTGAGCTTTGTTAAGCTGTCAGAATAGGGCTGTAAAGCCATTCAATCTTGTCACTATAGTTGTCACTCTTCTATCAACGAATAAAATTTATTTAATGTGATTTATTGGGCCAAATTTTTAAATAATATAATGGGCCAAATAATAACACAAGCAGACAAAGGTAACAAAACTGTAGTTATATACACAAACGAATACAGAGAAAAAATGACAAAACTATTAGAAGACAAACATACATACAAAACAACAAGAATCGACCCAACCAACAAACTACAAAAAAAGAACAATACCATAATAAACTTCCTTCACAAACAAAATTACATAGACACATACCAAAAATTTCGATTGACGTGTCCGTCCGCTACTGCACCCCGTCTTTATGGTGTACCTAAAATACACAAAGTAGACGTCCCTCTCAGACCAATATCTTCTTCCACTGATGTCCCCTGTTATAGACTCTCAAAACACATTGGACAAATTTTAAAACACTTAATATCTGCGGAATACAACATACCAAATTCAGGTCAACTTAAAGAAAAAATAGGAAATTTTAGACTTACAGAAGAAGACATAATAGTATCTTTTGACGTCGTTTCCCTTTTCACTAACATCCCGACGCACTTAGCCATTAGAAACATTATGAAACAATGGGACGTAATAAAGAATTTCACCAAAATACCACGACAATATTTTCTAAATATTTTAGAATTCTGCCTCAAAGACAATAACTATTTCATATTTGACAACTTAGTGTACCATCAAATATATGGTATGCCTATGGGCAATCCCCTATCACCAACAATAGCAGACATAATTCTGGACAACTTACTGGACGACGCTATAGAAACCCTAAAAAATAATGGTACAAAAATTGCATTCATATGTAAATACGTTGACGACATTTTAGCCATAGTAAAGAAAAAAGACTTAGACATCATTTTAAAAACACTTAACAACCAACACAAAAACATACAATTCACCACTGAATTGGAAAAAAACCACAAAATCGCTTATTTAGACGTTGAATTACACAGGAAAAATGACCAAATAATTTTTGACTGGTACTCAAAATCGACATCATCAGGTAGAATTATTAATTATCATTCGACACAACCCATGCAACAAAAAATTAATACTGTGAAAAACCTTATAAATAAAGTCTTCACAATATCAGACACACGATTCATAGAGAAAAACATTGCAAAGATAAAAACAATACTAAAAAACAACGACTATCCAAGACACTTCACAAATTCCCTCATCGACCATAGGATTTCAAAAAATAAACAACACACACAAATAACAGATCAAAAACAACAACCTGGCAACCCTACGAAGGAAAAACAAAATTACCTCAGCATCACATACATACCAAAACTGACAAATAACACACACATACGGAGACAAATGAGAGCGGACAATACAACATTTGCATATAGATCAAACGCCACCTTGGACCGAATATTCACAAAGACAAAAACTAAAATAAAAAACGAAGATAAAAACAACGTTGTCTACGAAGTACAGTGTAAAGGCACCGAGCAAGAGAACTGTAACAAAACATATATAGGGACAACAAAAAGAGCGCTTAAAATTAGAATGACAGAACATAAGCTGGACATTAAAAACAAAAAAACAACAACAGCACTAGCTCAACACATACTACTTACAGGCCACACAGCTGATTTTGAGACTGTTAAAATATTGGACATTGAAAGCAAAACAAAGAAAAGACTAACTTTAGAAAGTTTACGAATACAACAGAAAGGGAAAAGGGTAATAAATTTTAAAGAAGACACGGACAACATTAACAATAATTATGCAGGAGCACTGGACGAACAAAGTTAATTTTAAAAAATGTGAAAAATAATATTAAGCAGGTACAAATTGTAATTTTTAGCATAAGAAATAATATTTGTGTTTTTTAGTATAATTTAATAAAAACACCCCTGAAGATGTCAACAAATAATTGACGAAACGTCGGGTAAAAATTGAATTTTTATTTTTCAAACATTTAAAAATTGCAATTAAAACGCACTGGTCAAAACCCTCCTTAAAACAACAAAATTTATTTAAGCTTACATTAATTATTCATTTGAAGGTAAATACATTGAGGTATTAAATAAATTTGGTTGTATATGTAACATGTAGAAATGTGTTATATGTAGAAATTATATAATCTAGTTGAACAGAAAATTTTTTTATTATAATTCTCTTCTCGCAAGGATTTCTCAATTAAACAAATCAAAATTCATTTCAAGCAGACTGTTAAAATTTATAGACATGTAACAAAATACAAGTCATACGACATACAGACAATGTCTTCTAATATATGAGCAATTAGAGACTTTAAAGGAGCTCTTTAACATATTACAATTATTTAAACCGCGCCAACGTTACCAATAGCAGCCAAAAATATCGGTTACTTTGGTAACGAATAAATTGCGATGAAATTGCATCTCATCATTAACTGCGATTTAAGCGTAGCCAGCCTTTTATAAGAAGGAGTGCGACGAGAAATGGTGCCATGACAACAATGTTTTTTAACAGATAATGAATATGCATGCTTTGGCACTCACTTTAGAGGCGAAACGAATCGATTCCCCAGAGAATGGGTAGAAGGCAAAACATACCAAATGGTAATGAATTCAAAAATTCACTTCAATTGTTGATAGAGCCAACTCAACAAGTGTGTATGTCATGTTTATTTTTATATCATGACTAGCTATATCCAGGATTCAGAATCCTAGAACCTTAAGAGCGTTGTGTTATGGTTTTATTGCTATGCGAATGTCTTATGTTACACATGCAAGTTGAAACTCTTAGGTAAGTAGCGAATAAATCATTTTCATCAAATCGCAAAATCCAAACATTTTATTTCAAATGCAGACACGTGGAACAGATGAACGTCAGTAGTAAATCCAACTAATGCCAAGTAGTGCAGAGCAACTCCAATGCCAAGTCGATCACAATGCGTAAACATACATACATATATCAGGCCACGCAGCAGGTGTATATGAAGTTCATGTTTCCGCCACCAGAGCGCGCGCATATTAGCTGCAAGTGGCTAACCGAATTTCAATAGATGAGCGAATACATCGGCATGGCACTGGATGGATTCTCATGCTGAATGCCAGAGATAACGAGATACACAATTCAATGGCTTTGAATAGCATCAACATCGAATGACGACACAAGCTGCAGCTATTTTGTGCAATAAATACCGAATCTGCCATGCTATATTGATCGATTTATTAAACTACTTTTAGTTAGATGGTAAAGAGGTTGAGAAAAAACCACATATTTTTCAAATACTATGCACGTTTTTTATACATTTTATGTATTTCCACTTTATTTGATTCCATTGAATTGCGAACAAATAGGAGTGAATAAAGTACCATATATGTAAAAGAGGAGGTCTATGATGATGGGGTTGAACAAGAAAAGACAAAAATTTTGAAATTAAAAATCATACGTATATCGAGCACGAACGAAACATATTCAAATTAAATTTCATTTCAACTGCAAGAATAAAAGAGAAGTATAAAAAAAAAAAACAATTCAAAGCAGAAAATCAAATGTCAGTGGTGCTGAATATGATGGCGCTGCACATAAAAGGTAGGCCGAAAATAAAAAAAAAGGTCAAATAAAGCAGACAGTAAACAAAGTGAACCAGTGCACTATGGTGCTCATGCAACAAATTGTCGGAAGTTAGTTAACATGAACTGTTGGTATTAATATTAATATTAACATTAACATTAACATTAACATTAACATTAACACTAACATTAACATTAACCCATTTCTTCCCGGCGTTGCGTTCACGCAACACGAAGTTTAACTTCACAAAATGCAGTCAAAATGAATTAATTCAACAAAACTCATTATGTACGTTTTAAAAGGCATTCATAAGCTCTCTGTATAAATTTTTGTTTTCAAAATTGGCCTAAATCTTCTTGAAAAAATATTAATTTCCAAAAACATGTTTTTTTTCGACATTTTTTAATATGTTTTCAAGGGTGTAAAAATATAGTAAGTAAAACTTTTGTATACATATTCTTGTATGCCATTTATGTGGGATTCACATTTTTTTTTTATTTCTTGAACAAATAAGACCTATGACATAGCCGTGAACGATTTGTTTGCCCGTTGCGCTGACGCAACTTTGGGAGTTCCCTACTTAAGTTCGTTTTCTATCAAATATGCTCACACAAGAAATAACCACGCATTTGCTATGTCACGCACTGACTTGAAAAAATTTATTGGTTTCCTTATATTGCCGGGTTATCACTCTCTCCCTCAAACAAAATTTTACTGGAGTTTAAATGAAGATAAAGGAATCCCTCTAATACGCACTGCAATGTCACGGAACAGATTTGATGAAATAAAGAAGTTCATTCATCTTTCTGATTATGAAATGTTAGACAAATCTGATCTGTTTTCCAAGCTAAGACCTTTTTTCAATGAACTAAACAAACGGTACATGCAGTTTGGTATATTTTCCCATAAGATATTGATTGATGAAGAGATGGTGCCATATTTTGGACGTCATTCTGCTAAGATGTTCATAAGAGGAAAACCAGTAAGGTTTGGATTCAAACTATTGTGTATGGCTTCGGCTGAAGTATATGTGTATCAGTTTGACCCTTATGGTGGAGCTTCGCAGAAAACTAATCATAATCTGGGTCTAGGTGAAAGAGTTGTTACAAACTTATTGAAAGTTGTTCATGATCATGAAAGTTGTTCAAATCATCTCGTCTTTTTTGATAATTTCTTCACAAGCCATTATCTTATTACCTTTTTGTGAGAAATGAAATTCTTTGCAGCTGGCACAGTAAGAGAAAACCGATTGGCTTCCTGCCCACTTCAAACAACCAAGACCTTAGCGAAAAAACCAAAAGGGACATTTGACTATAGACTTGATGACAACAACAAAGTATTCGCCGTTAGGTGGCATGACAATTCTGTTGTAACAGTTGTTACAAACTTTGGTACCCTTGAGCCAATAATGAATGTAAAGAGATACAACCGAAAGGAAAAAGCATAACATAGTCACTCAATCAATTTTTATCCATCAGTACAATCAAGACATGGGAGGTGTGGATTTATACGACAATGGCATTGCAAACTATAGAATCAGAACTAGAGGCAAGAAATGGTGGTGGCCATTATTCACCAATGGAATTGGCAGTGCTTGGAAGTCAATGCCTGGAAAATCTACCAGCTGGCAACAGGCTCTACCATCAGTCAAATTGATTTCAGGCCCCAGATTGTGTTATGTCTTTTGAAAGCTGAAGAACCGGAACTAGAGGAAAACCTTCAAATTCGAAACATTAATCGTGGACGCCCCAGCAGAAACAAAGTGCCATAACAAATAAGGAAGGACAGAACTGACGATACAATAATGCGCAATGAAGGAAATGCAAGGAGATGCAAGATTTGCAAAAGTCAAACTATCTACATATGCCAGAAATGTCAGGTTCACCTTCACACGGAGTGTTTTTCAAAATATCACGAGTGATGCGATCTATTTTAATTAAATCAACAACTTTATACATTTTGGGTTAATACAATCATATGTTCGAAATAATAAAATTTTTTATTTTTTTACCAGATAACTCCCAGTGTTGCGCCAGCGCAACATTACATGTGGTGCAAATGGCAACACATACAAAAATTTGTTAACTTTTTTTTTCTTGATTCAATTGTTCTTACTTGGAATTGATGAACAAATTCATTATTTTTTCACTATTTCTATTTTCGGGAAGAAATGGGTTAACATTAACATTAAAATTAACATTAACATTAACATTAACATTAACATTAACATTAACATTAACATTAACATTAACATTAACATTAACATTAACATTAACATTAACATTAACATTAACATTAACATTAACATTAACATTAACATTAACATTAACATTAACATTAACATTAACATTAACATTAACATTAACATTAACATTAACATTAACATTAACATTAACATTAACATTAACATTAACATTAACATTAACATTAACATTAACATTAACATTAACATTAACATTAACATTAACATTAACATTAACATTAACATTAACATTAACATTAACATTAACATTAACATTAACATTAACATTAACATTAACATTAACATTAACATTAACATTAACATTAACATTAACATTAACATTAACATCAACATTAACATTAACATTAACATTAACATTAACATTAACATTAACATTAACATTAACATTAAAATTAACATTAACATTAACACTAACATTAACATTAACATTAACATTAACATTAACATTAACATTAACATTAACATTAACATTAACATTAACATTAACATTAACATTAACATTAACATTAACATTAACATTAACATTAACATTAACATTAACATTAACATTAACATTAACATTAACATTAACATTAACATTAACATCAACATTGACATTAACATTAACATTAACATTAACATTAACATTAACATTAACATTAACATCAACATTAACATTAACATTATCATTAACATTAACATTAACATTAACATTAACATTAACATTAACATTAACATTAACATTAACATCAACATTAACATTAACATTAACATTAACATTTACATTAACATTAAGATTAACATTAACATTAACATTAACATTTACATTAAAATTAACATTAACATTAACATTAACATTAACATTAACATTAACATTAACATTAACATTAACATTAAGATTAACATTAACATTAACATTACCATTAACATGAACATTAACATTAACATTAACATTAACATTAACATTAACATTAACATTAACATTAACATTAACATTAACATTAACATTAACATTAACATTAACATTAACATTAACATTAACATTAACATTAACATTAACATTAACATCAACATTTACAATAACATTAACATTAACATTGACATTAACATTAACATTCACATTAGTATTCACATCAGCATTAACATTAACATTAACATTAACATTAACATTAACATTAACATTAACATTAACATTAGCATTAACATTAACATTAACATTAACATTAACATTAACATTAACATTAACATTAACATTAACATTAACATTAACATTAACATTAACATTAACATTAACATTAACATTAACATTAACATTAACATTAACATCAACATTAACATTAACATTAACATTAACATTAACATTAACATTAACATTAACATTAACATTAAAATTAACATTAACATTAACACTAACATTAACATTAACATTAACATTAACATAAACATAAACATAAAAATTAACATTAATATTAACATAAACATTAACATTAACATTAACATTAAAATTAACATTAACATTAACACTAACATTACTATTAACATTAACATTAACATTAACATTAACATTAACATTAACATTAACATTAACATTAACATTAACATTAACATTAACATTAACATTAACATTAACATTAACATTAACATCAACATTAACAATAACATTAACATTAACATTGACATTAACATTAACATTAACATTCACATTAGTATTCACATCAGCATTAACATTAACATTAACATTAACATTAACATTAACATTAACATTAACATTAACATTAACATTAACATTAACATTAACATTAACATTAACATTAACATTAACATTAACATTAACATTAACATTAACATTAACATTAACATTAACATTAACATTAACATTAACATTAACATTAACATTAACATTAACATTAACATTAACATTAACATTAACATTAACATTAACATTAACATTAACATTAACATTAACATTAACATTAACATTAACATTAACATTAACATTAACATTAACATTAACATTAACATTAACATTAACATTAACATTAACATTAACATTAACATTAACATTAACATTAACATTAACATTAACATTAACATTAACATTAACATTAACATTAACATTAACATTAACATTAACATTAACATTATAATTAACATTAACATTAACATTAACATTAACATTAACATTAACATTAACATTAACATAAACATAAACATAAACATAAAAATTAACATTAATATTAACATAAACATTAACATTAACATTAACATTAACATTAACATTAACATTAACATTAACATTAACATTAACATTAACATTAACATTAACATTTACATTAACATTTACATTTACATTAACATTAACACTAACATTAACATTAACATTAACATTAACATTGACATGACCATTAACATTAACATTAACATTAACATTAACATTAACATTAACATTAACATTAACATTAACATTAACATTAACATTAACATTAACATTAGCATTAACATTAACATTAACATTAACATTAACATTAACATTAACATTAACATTAACATTAACATTAACATCAACATTAACATTAACATTAACATTAACATTTACATTAACATTAAGATTAACATTAACATTAACATTAACATTAACATTAACATTAATATTAACATTAATATTAACATTAACATTAATATTAACATTAACATTAACACTAACATTAACATTAACATTAACATTAACATTAACATTAACATTAACATTAACATTAACATTAACATTAACATTAACATTAACATTAACATTAACATTAACATTAACATTAACATTAACATCAACATTAACATTAACATTAACATTAACATTAACATTAACATTAACATTAACATTAACATTAACATTAACATTAACATCAACATTAACATTAACATTATCATTAACATTAACATTAACATTAACATTAACATTAACATTAACATTAACATTAACATTAACATTAACATTAACATTAACATCAACATTAACATTAACATTAACATTAACATTAACATTAACATTAACATTAACATTAACATTAACATTAACATTAACATTAACATTAACATTAACATTAACATTAACATTAACATTAACATTAACATTAACATTAACATTAACATTAACATTAACATTAACATTAACATTAACATTAACATTAACATTAACATTAACATTAACATTAACATTAACATTAACATTAACATTAACATCAACATTAACATTAACATTAACATTAACATTAACATTAACATTAACATTAACATTAACATTAACATTAAAATTAACATTAACATTAACACTAACATTAACATTAACATTAATATTAACATTAACATTAATATTAACATTAACATTAACACTAACATTAACATTAACATTAACATTAACATTAACATTAACATTAACATTAACATTAACATTAACATTAACATTAACATTAACATTAACATTAACATTAACATTAACATTAACATTAACATTAACATTAACATTACCATTAACATTAACATTAACATTAACATTAACATTAACATTAACATTAACATTAACATTAACATTAACATCAACATTAACATTAACATTAACATTAACATTAACATTAACATTAACATTAACATTAAAATTAACATTAACATTAACACTAACATTAACATTAACATTAACATTAACATTAACATTAACATTAACATTAACATTAACATTAACATTAACATTAACATTAACATTAACATTAACATCAACATTAACATTAACATTATCATTAACATTAACATTAACATAAACATTAACATTAACATTAACATTAACATTAACATTAACATTAACATCAACATTAACATTAACATTAACATTTACATTAACATTAAGATTAACATTAACATTAACATTAACATTAACATTTACATTAAAATTAACATTAACATTAACATTAACATTAACATTAACATTAACATTAACATTAACATTAACATTAACATTAACATTAACATTAACATTAACATTAACATTAACATTAACATTAACATTAACATTAACATTAACATTAACATTAACATTAACATTAACATTAACATTAACATTAACATTAACATTAACATTAACATTAACATTAACATTAACATTAACATTAACATTAACATTAACATTAACATTAACATTAACATTAACATTAACATTAACATTAACATTAACATTAACATTAACATTAACATTAACATTAACATTAACATTAACATTAACATTAACATTAACATTAACATTAACATTAACATTAACATTAACATTAACATTAACATTAACATAAACATTAACATTAACATTTACATCAACATTAACATTAACATTAACATTAACATTATCATTAACATTAACATTAACATTAATATTAACATTAACATTAACATTAACATTAACATTAACATTAACATTAACATTAACATTAACATTAACATTAACATTAACATTAACATTAACATTAACATTAACATTAACATTAACATTAACATTAACATTAACATTAACATTAACATTAACATTAACATTAACATTAACATTAACATTAACATTAACATTAACATTAACATTAACATTAACATTAACATTAACATTAACATTTACATTAACATTAACATTAACATTAACATCAACATTAACATTAACATTAACATTAACATTAACATTAACATTAACATTAACATTAAAATTAACATTAACATTAACACTAACATTAACATTAACATTAACATTAACATTAACATTAACATTAACATTAACATTAACATTAACATTAACATTAACATTAACATTAACATTAACATTAACATTAACATTAACATTAACATTAACATTAACATTAACATTAACATTAACATTAACATTAACATCAACATTAACATTAACATTAACATTAACATTAACATTAACATTAACATTAACATTAACATTAACATTAACATTAACATCAACATTAACATTAACATTATCATTAACATTAACATTAACATTAACATTAACATTAACATTAACATTAACATTAACATCAACATTAACATTAACATTAACATTTACATTAACATTAAGATTAACATTAACATTAACATTAACATTTACATTAAAATTAACATTAACATTAACATTAACATTAACATTAACATTAACATTAACATTAACATTAACATTAAGATTAACATTAACATTAACATTAACATTAACATTAACATTAACATTAACATTAACATTAACATTAACATTAACATTAACATTAACATTAACATTAACATTAACATTAACATTAACATTAACATTAACATTAACATTAACATTAACATTAACATTAACATTAACATTAACATTAACATTAACATTAACATTAACATTAACATTAACATTAACATTAACATTAACATTAACATTAACATTAACATTAACATTAACATCAACATTAACAATAACATTAACATTAACATTGACATTAACATTAACACTAACATTCACATTAGTATTCACATCAGCATTAACATTAACATTAACATTAACATTAACATTAACATTAACATTAACATTAACATTAACATTAACATTAACATTAAAATTAACATTAACATTAACATTAACATTAACATTAACATTAACATTAACATTAACATTAACATTAACATTAACATTAACATTAACATTAACATTAACATTAACATTAACATTAACATTAACATTAACATTAACATTAACATTAACATTAACATTAACATTAACATTAACATTAACATTAACATTAACATTAGCATTAACATAACATTAACATTAACATTAACATTAACATTAACATTAACATTAACATTAACATTAACATTAACATTAACATAAACATAAACATAAAAATTAACATTAATATTAACATAAACATTAACATTAACATTAACATTAACATTAACATTAACATTAACATTTACATTAACATTTACATTTACATTAACATTAACACTAACATTAACATTAACATTAACATTAACATTGACATGACCATTAACATTAACATTAACATTAACATTAACATTAACATTAACATTAACATTAACATTAACATTAACATTAACATTAGCATTAACATTAACATTAACATTAACATTAACATTAACATTAACATTAACATTAACATTAACATTAACATTAACATTAACATTAACATTAACATTAACATTAACATTAACATTAACATTAACATTAACATTAACATTAACATTAACATTAACTTTAACATTAACATTAACATTAACATTAACATTAACATTAACATTAACATTTACATTAACATTAAGATTAACATTAACATTAACATTAACATTAACATTAACATTAATATTAACAATAACATTAACATTAACATTAACATTAACATTAACATTAACATTAACATTAACATTAACATTAACATTAACATTAACATTAACATTAACATTAACATTAACATTAACATTAACATTAACATTAACATTAACATTAACATTAACATTAACATTAACATTAACATTAACATTAACATTAACATTAACATTAACATTAACATTAACATTAACATTAACATTAACATTAACATTAACATTAACATTAACATTAACATTAACATTAACATTAACATTAACATTAACATTAACATTAACATTAACATTAACATTAACATTAACATTAACATTAACATTAACATTAACATTAACATTAACATTAACATTAACATTAACATTAACATTAACATTAACATTAACATTAGCATTAACATTAACATTAACATTAACATTAACATTAACATTAACATTAACATTAACATTAACATAAACATAAACATAAAAATTAACATTAATATTAACATAAACATTAACATTAACATTAACATTAACATTAACATTAACATTAACATTTACATTAACATTTACATTTACATTAACATTAACACTAACATTAACATTAACATTAACATTAACATTGACATGACCATTA
>OX030951.1:47346996-47435396 GCA_943735915.1 Pherbina coryleti | reverse complement strand
ATAAGGATAAGGATAAGGATAAGGATAAGGATAAGGATAAGGATAAGGATAAGGATAAGGATAAGGATAAGGATAAGGATGAGGATAAGGATAAGGATAAGGATAAGGATAAGGATAAGGCTAAGGATAAGGCTACGGATAAGGATAAAGATAAGGATAAGGATAAGGATAAGGATAAGGATAAGGATAAGGATAAGGATAAGGGTAAGGATAAGGATAAGGATAAGGATAAGGATAAGGATAAGGATAAGGATAAGGATAAGGATAAGGATAAGGATAAGGATAAGGATAAGGATAAGGATAAGGATAAGGATAAGGATAAGGATAATGATAAGGATAAGGATAAGGGTAAGGATAAGGAAAAGGATAAGGATAAGGATAAGGATAAGGATAAGGATAAGGATAAGGATAAGGATGAGGATAAAGATAAGGATACGGATTAAGTCAAAGCTTAGGGCAAGAAAAGATTATGACAAGGAAAAGTTCAGGGCAAGGATTTGGGAAAGGATTAAGACAAGGCTTTTCCGAGGTATTAGGACATATTCTTTGAAAGTTATTAGTACAAAAGTTTGGAAAAGAATAAGATCATAAATATGACACAGATTAGAAAAAGGATTTGGGCATGGATTAGTACAAAGTATCGGTCAAGGATGTTTACATTGAAAAGTCTACGGACCACGATTGGACAAATATCGACGGGACTAGAATTTGTGGATATTTGGAGAGGGACTAGAACAAGGATAGGGACACAAGGTTAAGGATTTGAACAAAGACAGTTAAAATAAAAATAAATAAATAAACTGGCCATTTCAGTCCTTAAAAGGACTTTGACCGAACATATTGTGTTGTGCGTGTTATTAAATGTTTGTTACACAATTGATCGAGAACTGGACCTACTAGTTTTATGCCGACTCTGAACGGCTAATGTGCACATGTCCTCAAGAAGCTTTACATGGCCTTATTTACTCTCTGAGGTTTGCCATTACCTGCGGAGAGGTGACGGCTGAACAGAAAAATGCATTCAATCAAAAAAACTTTCTGCATCAGATGGAATTGAACACGTTCTGTGGTGTATGGGTCGCACACTCACCCCGCTGCGCCACGGCAGCCAGTTAAAAAAATAATTTTTAAATAAGTCAAAGCAACAGTCGAACAAAGCACAGTATAAATCAGTTTTCTTCTGGTGAACAACGGGCGTTTGAAGGACACTGGCCGAACCGCGGCTGTACGGCTTTGAAATGCAGCAATTACAGCATTTAAAATAAGCAATTTATTTGATTAAGTACTTAATCAAGAATATGGACAAAGATCAGGACAATAATAACGCTAAGAATTAAGATAAGGATAAGGATATGGACCTTAATTTGCACAAGCAAAGAGGTGAGGATTTGGAAAATGATAAGAACAAGGACTAGGTCAAGAAAAAACATTTGGAAAACGATAAAAAAGTCTTGGGCAACGATGAGGACAATAGGTAGGACAAGGTTAAGAACAATGGGACAAGGACTAGGTTAATTACGATAATGAGGAGAAGTGTTGGGACAAGAACTTGGAAAAGAAAAAAAAACAAAAATTTAGACATGGATTTGGACAAGGCTTAGGGGAACTTTTTGCAAATGTGTTAAAACAAATATTTAAAAAAAAGATAAGGGCATGAACTAGAACAAAATTTGTTACGAGTATTCATTAGAACCAGAGCTGTGAAAGAATGCATTCATTTGTGATTTGAAATGATTTCATTCCCAATCAATGATTTGAACAAATGAGTGCAATCGTTGATTGGGACTTGAAATTTCAAATCACATTCAATGATTTAAAAAAATTAATGCATTTATTTTGAATATAAATCACATAATTTAAAATCATATTTGATTGCATTCTTTTACAGCTCTGATTAGAACAAAGGTTTAAAAGAAGGTTTAGGAAAAGAACTAGGACAAACTGAAGGATGAGAATTAGTGAAAGGATTAGGACAATAACTAGGGCAAAAATTAGGATGATCAAAATGCAGATAAGTTTAAGGAAAAGTTTAAAGATACGAATTAGACCTCGGATAAGAGTAAAGATTAATTATCACGTCAAAATACGTTGTTAAATGTGTCGCTGACACATTTATCATCCATTTTTCGTTAGTAAAGGAATATTTAATAAATTTCACATTTTATAAATGAACTTACAATTGACAAGATTCGCAAATTTGACACTGTATCAAAAAATATTCAAGGCTAAATTTTTTTAAATTTTATATTCGGATTTCTATTTATCTTAGTTACTGAAATATGGATAATGGATAATGAAAATTTATAATCTTTTCATTCACTTTTTTAAGATTGTACTTACCATTATGCTAAGATGAATATAATTCTGCCAAATTTTTCACTAGTAAGTACATGAACTTACTTTAAACTCAAATAAATCATGGCAACACAGAGAAGAAAAAAGTATTTCAACGTAGATACGAGCACTGAAGATAAGTAAAGAAAGCGTTTTTCAATCAAATGTCAAGCAAACAATCAGCAGCGTTCACAGAGCACAAACACACACACACACCCACACACGCGAGATCTCGTGTTGGCTGAGCTGCTAGACATGCAGACACAAAACACAAGCATTAACTATATATCAGCGTCTGTGTTGTATTTGTGTCTGCAGGATCAGCTACCTTTCTGAGCTGCTGCTACATGCTGCCCAGCATCGCAAAGCGCACATCGAGCAAAGACGTTATCATAACGAAGTGGCATTGAATGGGGGAGCGTTGCTTAACTTTCGCATCAAGTGTGAAAACGTGTAGCTACAACTTACCCACAAACATACAGACATGCGAAAAGATAAACATACAGACAAAGATTCAACAAATAATCTTTGAGTGTATGTGTGTGTGTGTGTGTGTATGTATTGTGTATTTTTGATGGGTCTTCTAGGTATTTTCTGATTGCTATTCTATTGAATTGGCAATTACCAGAAATCCGGTGATTGGAAAAGATGATGTAGGTACGTATATCTATCTATCTATCTATCTATCTGCGTACTAGTGAATGGCATGCTGAGTCGGTAAAAATCCCAAAAATTTCTGTCTATGGCAAAAATGTTACTTCGTTGTGAGTTTTTAAATTGAATTAAAGCAAAAGTTAAGGCCGACTAGTCAACGGCTAGTACAATGCGCCAATAAGTGTTTGTAGCTATGTGTGAGTTTGTATCTGTGTGTGAGTGGGTATCTGTGTGTGTGTGTTATATGTGGACAATTTTAAGACTCAAACCTTTGCAAAAGCAGCCGATTTTAAAGAAAATCATAAAATATACACATACGGACGACCAAGTGGAGATGGCTTAAGGAGCTTTGCTTTTAAAGCTTGCATTGATTGAGCTTTGTTATGCCTGAACCATCAACGTATTTTCTTATTAAGGTTCTCTTCAGAAAATATTTGTCTATGACAGGTCATCGCAGTGTAAGTGGTTCTTGTGGAATTCTTTTTTTTTTTTTATTTTTCAGTAAAATGAGTTTTAATTCAAGGCCATTTCGTCTAGAATTTATTTCTGTTGATACTAATGAGCTTTTCTTATTTCTTAGACTGAATATTTTCAGTTGCATTTTTTGTTGAGAAACATTTCAATGTCATTCATTTCATCTACATACTTCCATTCACTGCTTTGAACATGTCAACGATTGGAGTCTTTACATTCATACAGTCATGTTCATCTCAGCAGAGTTAAAAACAGGTAATCAACCCATATAACCTTTTTATTAAATGAACCGTTTTCTTAACTTCTATCCATTGATTGACCAATAGTCCAATAAATGTCAGCACAGCATAAGTTTGACTTTCCACTCACGTTCACTTTGGGTCAACCCACTAAGCGTCTTGAGAAGCTTCGATGCACAACTTGAAAAGTGTTTGTCAACAAATTTTTCTTGCTACCTTCTTTAATCAATTTCTCGAAGTTAAGTTTTGAGGCTGACCAATGGAATAAATTTATGGAAAAAATTTCATTATCGAAGTTAACGAATTGGTGCGTATTTTCCAACACTAGTGAAAAAGGTTGGAATATTCACGGTTGGTGAGAGAGTTCTAGTAAAAACCGATCTAATCCCCTAAATGCATCCAAACTAACTTTGTTTCATATCAAAACATGGACAGCAGCTACTTTGTATTTTTAACTGTTGGTTTAACAGTTTATAAGCGTCAATTTAATAGTGCTTTTAGTGTTAATATTATCCGACTCATTATCGTTGCGGCCGTGGTCGGGTGTATTAAAGTGCGTAAACCATTCAGTACAATTTTTTGAACCACGAGGTCTGAGATTCGAATCTCTTACTAGACACAGACAATTTTTCCAATTAAAATTAATTTTTCTGATTGGTCGTTAACAGATTTTGGAAACTCTTCGCGAAATTCGTCAGTGACGAAGTACGATCCCCGTTTGATTTCTATGTACCACTGTTTTACAGAAGTTTGTGATGGTGCTTCATCGTCAAAAGCCGAATTGAGTTCACCTATGCACTCTTGTTGAGAAAATTCCCGTTGAAAATTATAAAAAATAATAGCACGAAAATGTTTACGAGTTTCATTTCATTCTTTTGCTGAAATACAATTTTAAAAACACTTTAAACAACACAATAAGCATACTTACATCAACATATTTTGAGTGCTTATAAGTAAAAAATATCAAACTTTCCAATTATAACGTAATTATGACTGGAACGATCTTAGCGGTACCAGATCCCGAAATATAAGTAGCAGCCTACGTATAGTAATTTTGGCAATCTCGGTAGCAGAGTAGGTAGCGTGTGTAACTCCATCCCAGGGTATGCGGGTTTGATTCACAGTCAGGCGATGGTCCCACACTTCATCCTTTCTTCATTTTTATCGTCATATGTAATCAACTGAAATTGAAAATGCAACAATATTTGCGATTTAAAAATTGTAGTTGGTGGTAGAGAAGTTTGTGGATGGAATTTCCTTAAAACTAGAATTGACTGTGGCTAAGACATCACACGTGCCTCAGATTCTAATTCATATTTTTTAAGATCTAACACCACACTAAGAGCAACCTACACATGTTTCACTTGATTGCTCCGTCTTTCCCACTAATCTATCACCCCATTTTCGAACCAACGCACAGTGGGAGATTCGTGGAAAACTTTTCTTACTAATCGACAGTTAATACTTTAGATAAGAAACACCCAAAAAATGACTCAGAAATCTTTTAAGGTTTGGTCAGAAAATGGCTCGAAATTTGAACTTTTTTTAATGACAAAAATTTGAGAATATCACTTGTTTTTACTACCTGCAGTTGTAAGTGTTCCAATTTTTTTGTTTTTAAAAGGATGGAATTCAAATGAAGAAAGAATTTATTGTTTCATTAAATGTAAGTTTTTTGTTGTTATTAAAGTAAATTTATTTTTGTGATTTTTTCAAAATAAGCATTTTTAGTGCAAAAAAGCTAAAAAGTTTGAAAACTTTAGCAGTAAAAAAAAAAAAAACATATAAAAACATATTTGCAGTTTTTTCAAAATAGTATCCAGAAATATACATATATATTTATAGAAAAATATGGTTCTTGCTGCCCAAACTTTCCCCAAATGGGTTTAATGTGATTTTTTCTCGTTGAATGTCAATTAAAAAATATTTTATTTTATTCTATTCAGCGTATCTTCAAAATGAAAATTACATTAAAAGTAACAAACAGTAGGCCGATTTGGCTCAATTTTTTGCACTTCTTAATAATTATCAGGAAAAGGATTTTACGAAAAAAAAATTTTGGAAAACCCTCCGGAAAAGTCGGGAAATTGGAAAAGTCGAAAATTGATTTATTTGTATGGAATTTTGAGTGCAATTGTTTCGGAATGGCTTTTCGAATGGAAAAATAGGAAATTCTTAGTGGAAAACTCGGAAAATTCCGGAAAAACGCAAAAAAATGTGAATTTTTTGACGAAATTCTGCATTTTATCGCATGATCTGATGATTTTTAACAATTTAAAGGTGGAAAATTCGTAGTGAGGCATAGAAGATTACTGATGATTGTTAAATTCATTGTGATAAAAGACGTCTTGCGTGCATTTTTTGTGGAGAAGTAACGAGATTCTATTATTCATCTCGTGCTTCTTTTTTGGAATGCTTCTTTTTTGGATTTGTTAATTGTAGTGATATAGCAAAAAAAGTCACCAATTTGTCAAAGCAATTAAACAGCAATGAACTTATGAATTTGCTTTATGGAATGTAGCGTACAACATTGAATTTAAAAATGGTTTTGCGTCAGGTGAAAATAAAATAATAAAACAAAACAAAAAAGAGCAAATCCAAAAATACTAGAGAAATTCTCTTTCAATCCACCAACGATGGAAACACAGCTCGACAATTTTTTTCGGAGCCTTTAACAGTTTCATGGATATTAGGAGTAAATGAGGACTTATTCAAGAGGTTCGCAAATATTTTGCAGGCAATTCCTAGATTTGTGGTTCCTCAAAATAAATAAAGGCTTATTAAAAGTTTTCCAATGATTTTACAGGTAATTGCTAGTGGGTTGGAAGTTCGTTGGAACAGAAACTGTTGAACTGTTAAAGATGGTACAATATGCCTCCAACTGTGCACAAAGTACTAATTCATGGGAGCGAAATAATAAAAGAGTTGGGCGTTTCAATTGGACGCTTGTCTGAAGAAGCACAAGAGGCATCCAACAAAATATTTAAGAACGCACGTCTACACAATAGCAGAACCTGGTCCAGGACTGCCAATAATGAAGACATTTTCCACCATCTTTTTATATCTTCCGATCGTCTTGTCAACCATTTGCGACTGAAGTAAGACAAAAAATACAAAGAGCTGTCAGTAGAAGCTCGAGAACTTATACAAAATGACCTTTATGAGCAATAAAAAATATTTGTAAAATTGTAAACTAGCTTTTTCAATTTTATGCCGACTACGTACGGCTTATGTTTATGTTCTTAAGAAAAATGTTAAAACCCATAGAATTTAAACTTGTATACGAAGAGTTTAATAAGTGTTATATGGAAAGAAAGAAGATTAGGATAAAAGGTGAGGATGTCTAATGGCAAATTTTGCTCAAATTCGGAAATAAAACTTTTTTCCAATACATTATACGAGAATATTTTGTAAAGACTAACTTCAAGATTACAACTTTTTAAAAAAAAAAATAAAGTGGGCGTGTCTTCGGGCGGATTTGATCCAAACTTATATATATTTAATATTTAAGTATGCAAAGCATTCATACCAATTTTGAAAGCTCTACGTTTATTTTTACTATTTTCTGCAAAAAAATTCGTATAGAAGGTGGGCGTGTCTGTGAGCGGATTTGATCCAAACTTATATATATTTTATATTTAAGTATGCAAAGCATTCGTACCAAATTTCAAAGCTCTACATTAATTTTTACTATTTTCTGCAAAAAAATTCGTATGGAAGGTGGTCGTGTCTGTGGGCGGATTTGATCAAAACTTATATATACTTCATTTTGATAAATAACTGGCCATTTCAGGCCTTGAAAGGGCTTTGACCTAGCTTCTTATGATCAATTGTGTAGTGCGTGTTATTAAGTTTGTACACAATTGACCGAGAACCGGACCTACATGCTTAACGCCGACTCCGAACGGCGATGAACGGAAATGTTCTTGTTCTCAAGAAGCTTTACATGGCATTTTGATTACTCTCTGAGGTTTGTGAGGTTTGCCATTGTCTGCAGAGAGGTGGCGGCCGTACAGATACATTATTTTAATTCAAATAATTTTCTGTCGCTGCTGGGGTTCGAACCTGGGTCACCAGGCTCTTTGACATAGCGGCCACGCACTTTAACCAACTACGCCACGGACGCCACAAGCTCTAGGTTTATTTTTACTATTTATGGCCAAAACTTGTATGAAGTCCTCCCACTGTGCAACGCAGGCTTGACTGAATAGTATTAACATTTGATATCTTTGGTTCAAATCTAAAAAAAAAACAAAATAATAATAAAATGATAAAATATGCAAAAAGAATTTAAAATTCCAACTACATTTCTTGACATCCATGTCCACTCCGTTGCTTACAAGTGCGACAAAGTGTCAACACATTTGATTGACTTGGAACTAATTGTAAGCAAATTAAATTTGGTTAATTTTAAAAGACACACCTCATGCAGTCGCAACGCTTCTTCTGCTGTCTAGCCATTGCAGACATCTTAAAATAAACAAATGATGACAAGAAGATAAAACTGAAAATAATATTAAAAAAATGAAAAACCAAAAACATTGAATTCAACCGAAATTATTTATTTTGAGAAATTATTTAAGTCAGTTGAACTCGTACTCATACGCGTGGCAGATGTTTTCAACATTTTTTTTAAGTGTTGAATTTTTTGCAAAAAAAAATTTAAAATTGCATTTAGTGTTTGTTATTTCGTGAGAAACAAACTTATAATTGTAAAATTGAGTGGCTATTAACTTTTGATGTCTGCGAAATGGCAGCGGCTAAAATTTAATGAAGACGGTTCACGTTAATTAGCTCTTAAATTATCCATTAACGTGCTTTCAAGGTAAACGAAATGATGGATCAAATATAATATCGAGTGTTTTGAATTCTTAAATGAAATTGTTCATTGCTTATGAATCTCAAAAGTTATGATATTAAAGTTATTAGTGTGCGATTTTATTTATTTTTTTCGTATTTATATGATGGATGGACAGTAATAACGTTCGATGAAAATGACATTCTTGGATGAGA
This sequence comes from Pherbina coryleti, assembly GCA_943735915.1. NCBI lineage: Eukaryota > Metazoa > Arthropoda > Insecta > Diptera > Sciomyzidae > Pherbina > Pherbina coryleti. The sequence goes on along the minus strand of OX030951.1, from coordinate 47,426,682 downwards.
ATAACAAGACCCTAAGTGCATTGATGATGATGTTGATACAAATACCAGTGCTACAACCAACATTTTTTTCCTTAGGAATGTAACTTATATATGTTTTGGAATCAAAATGTATTTGATTTTATTTCAATTTATGTCATCGATTTTGTGAGTATTATTAAAAAAAATTCTGTGTAACTATTTAATTTAATTTATTTTATACTAGCTGTTTTATACAATGCTACAGTACCTTTATACTTAGTACTCTCATATGTTTTGGTACACGGCTGAACGTTCTCACTATGAGTGAGCTACTGAACGCACTCACTTCGTTTTGACGCCTATTTGATATTAGGCATTTATGCTCCCCTTTTGTGAAAAAATTTTTCGGAAACAGTTGTTTATAAACATGGAATGGGGCTCACTCGAAAATCGCGTTGTTATAGTTGGTTTAAAAAACTAGGGTCCAATATAGATTTTGCTCTTGATTTTTTTTTTTTATTTTTATTGAAAAATGTTTGGCAAAGTTAAAAAGAAGTTGGTTGTATCGTGATACTACCGATCCTGTCATTCGTTCACAAACTTGTCTTAGTTTTTATTCTTATTCTTATTCTTATATTTATTCTAATAACTGACTTACTTCCAGTTTAAACACTTGTTTTAATCCATGTCCAAATTCCTGACCTAATTCTTGTTAAAATCCTTTCCTAATCCTTGTCCCACTTCCTTCTAAAATCTTTATCCTTATTGCGTTCAAATCTTTGTTCTTTTCCAATCTTGTCCCAAATATTGTTTTGTGTCAGTCCCTGTCGAAGTCATTTTCCAAATTCTGGTCCTAATCCTTGTCCAATTCTATACTCTAATCTTTGTTCTAATTTTTGTTGTACTACTTTTCACCCAAGCCCGGCTTAGGTTTATTATTGTTTTTTTAGGCTAGGTTTACTGTTGTTGGTGTGGTTACTTTAAGGGGTTCCCTAAGAGGCAATATGTTCAATTAATTTAAAAAAATCATCTTTCGTAATAAGGTCATCCATTTTTTATTGTTTTAAAATTAAATTTTCGCGTCACTATAATTTTTGTTTTATCACATTTATCGTGCCTCATACACACTGCAAGTTATAATTCTATGCAACGTTGTTGAATGGTCCCAAATGAGGAAAGAAAAGGCAACAACAACCACACAGCTGTATTTAAGCGTTTTCCTTCTCTCTCGCCTTCTGCTCAGTTACAGCAACGTTGTGCAGCAACAACAAAATTGTGTGGCATTGTTTGTTGTTTTTTTTTTTTTATATGGGGAAAAAAGTGTTTTTAGTTTCTAATTTTTACCTATTTTAATGACAAAACATTTGAATAAAAACTATATTCTTCAGTTAGTATAAACCAGACCTTTCAAATAATATAAGTTTCATTCAAATGTGTTGTCTATAAATTGAGAAAAAGGGGGTTAAAGTTGTGTGTTAGCGTATTAATATATAAGATCTCTAATTTTTGTGGAACTTTCGTTGTTAGTTCCTCTCTTTTATATTCGTCGTTTATATTTTCTCTGAGTTCGCTTAAGCTCTCACATGAGCGTAAAGAACTCTTAACATAGTGTAAAAAATAATAACCTATTGAAATAATGCAGAACGTTTTTCTCTTCTTTTTGTACGGAGTTTTTTCGTGTTTATAAATCCACAATGCGTGAAAAACATCCTAAATAGTTTTACCTGTTCAAAACAGGTGAATTTATTAAAAAAATATTCGGTGCACTCCTTCTCCTTACTCCAATTAATTTAAAAGAAAATTATAAAAACCGATTGAGAAACACGGGAGAAAATGGTTCCCAACTGTTTCGCCTACGCCTATTTATACCTATTTGTATATAGATGTGGCATGGAAAGGTTAGATATCTTTCGGACCTTGCGACCACTTGAAGTCACTGGTCATTTTGAGTATATTACTGTGAAGTTGTTTGAGGATACTGGTGGAATAATCGCCAGTCCAAAATCCGGCTGTTCGCATGTTGTCAGAACACCACGAGCCATTAAGACGGTGAAGTCTCGAATCAAGTAAAAACCGCTGCGAAAGCAGAAAATCTTGTTGCGGGAGATGAATATCTTGGCGAACTATGACTTGAGGCTCAGAGTATACAAAAGACACACAGGGTATATTCTCACGGTAGCGTTGAAGAAACAGCGTAAGGGAAAATCAATGGCGTTACTTCTCAAGCACGTGGATAATACCCACTGACGAATTCTGTTTACTGACGAAAAAATGTTCACAGTAGAGGAATCGTTAAATAAACAGAATGATTAGTGTATACTCTGTCATCACGACATGCAACAGAACTCGTTCCGAAAGCCAATTGTGTATAAAAATTTAATAACACACACAACACAATTTGGTCTTAAGAAGTTTGGTCAAAGTTCTTGCAAGGGCTGAAATGGCCAGTTTATTGTTATTATTGTTTCATATTTTAACCCAATCCTTGTCTAACAGCCCTATTCTGTTTGTTAACTTAACGAGGAATTGTTAAGGAGCTCTTGTTAATGTTCTTGTTATGTAATGTAAATGTTCGTATTCTGGCAAATCATTTACAATTTGAAAGCTCTCAAAAGCTATTAAAGTTCACCACGCATGGTGAAAATGTAAATGCCTTAGATATAAAGCGTCAGCTGTTTTTATATTGCTCTTTCCTTGCTTATTTTGATTGCTTATGTTTGTTTTTCTACAAGTAAGATGGAAAATGTTAAGAAATTAATAATTTACTAATTGTTTTCAATTGTTTTAAGTTTCAAAATGAATTTTTTAATAGGCAAGCAATTTTCGAGTGTTTTGCAGTCTTTAAAAGTTATTTTTTATTTGATCTTCTTCAATATCAATGCTTAAAAGAAGTAAAAGGTAAGAATTCATCAATTTTTTTTATTTTATTTTATTAACACAGCATTTGTTTAATACTGAACTATCTTTCGTTGTTAAGTTGTTTTCTGTCATTAACAAAATAGTAAAGAAAGGAGCTTTCAAATTATCACCAGAATACGAAACCTTAACAATTTGTTAATATTAGCTATTTTGTTAATGTGGTGAGCTTAGTTAAGCTGCCAGAATAGGGCTGTAAGTCTTTGCCTTAATATTTGTCAAAATTTTTGTTGTCATATTTTCTCTAACTCTTGTCAATATCCTGGTTCGTATGCTTGTCCTTATATTATTTTTATTTTTTTTGCTTTATTTACTTTTATTTTACTTTTTATTTTAAGCTTTTGCTTTTGCTTTTTTTTCTTTATCTTTTTCTCATTCTTTTTCTTTTTTTTTTCTTGCTCTTATTCTTTTTGTTTGTCTTTTTCTTTTGTTTTTGTGTTTTCCTTTGCTTTTGATTTTGCTTTCGCTTTTCCTCTTTTTTTGCTTTTTATTTTTAGTTTGCTTTTGATTTTGGTTTTGCTTTACTCTTTCTTTTGCTTTTATTTTTGCTGTTACATTTGGTTTTTCTTTTGATTTTTGTATTTACTTTTGTTTTTGCTTCATTTTTGCTTTTACATTTTATTTTGCTTTTGCTTTTGCCTTTGCTTTTGCGTTCGCTTTTGTTTTTGCTCTTATTTTTGTTTTTGCTTTTGTTTTGCTTTTGCTTTTGCTTTTGTTATTGCTCTTGCTTTTGTTTTTACTTTCGCTTTTGATTTTGCTATTGCTTTTACTTTAATTTTTGCCTTTAATCTTTTTTTTGCACTTTTGTTTTTACTTCTGTGTTTGCTTTAGCTTTTGCTTTTGCTTTTGCTTTTGCTTTTGTTTCTGCTTTTGCTTTTGCTTCGGTTTTTTCTTTCACTTTCACTCTTACTTTTACTTTTTCTTTTGCTTTTGGTTTTGGTTTTGGTTTTGATTTTGCTTTTGCTTTTGCTTTTTCTTTTGCTTTTGCTTTTGCTTTTGCTTTTGCTTTTGCTTTTTCTTTTGCTTTTGCTTTTGCTTTTGCTTTTGCTTTTGCTTTTTATTTTGCTTCTGTTTTTTCTTTTATTTTGCTCTTGCTTTTGCGTTCGCTTTTGTTTTTGCTTTTACTTTTGTTTTTGCTATTGCTCTTTCTTTTGCTTTTTCTTTTGGTTTTGCCTTTGCTTTTGGCTTTTCTTTTTCTTTTGCTTTTGTCATTCTTTTTGTTTTGCTTTTGCTTTTTCTATTCTTTTTATATTGCTTTTGCATTTGTGTTGCAAATTAACATTTACCTAAGGGCGATGCAAGAAATCTTTGCAATGTTGGTTCATTAACATTATATTTAGACATTCCCTGAAATGCCTCATTATACCATTTTTATATCCCTTCGTTTAGTTTTTTAGTTTTTCATTTATTCAAATCTTTAAGAAACAGTTTGCAGGTAGCAATTAAGTCATTGAATGAATCAAAACTAAGAACGATACTCAAATGCAGTATTGGGTGCCAGAATTAATTTTTTTTTAAATCCTGTCATCAAAACCTGATAAGATCCTTCTGAGGAGTGAGGAAAACTTAAGTTTTATGGAATATGGTACGAAAATCCTTGAAATAATATTTTATTCAAAAATGCAGGGGTTGGTTGATGAGCATTTCAGGTGTACTTTGCTATAATATTTTATTTGAGTTAAAAAATTTTTTCCCACGTCTACATATATTTAACTTAAACTGCAGTCTTTACTTTCCAGCCGTAATTTGCCCTTCACCTAATCACTCAATTCAAGTTTCTCTGCTTCAAGTATTTTAAGTGCATTTAACTTTTATGGAAAGTCTTGATAGTTCTTAAGGTATTAATCATATTTTCAAATTTAAAAAAACATCTGTTTCTATTTGCATCTAATACAATTCATAATCCTTAAGTACGATTTCAATTCAAATCCAATTAAAATGCATCTTATAATATATGCAATACATATGCTGAGTGTATTTGAGTGAGTATCGGTCTGTCCGTGTGTGTGTGTATGTGTGTGTCTCGGTGTGTGAAAATTGAATATAAATTGCATTCGATATTGAAATATTATCCGTGCTGGTTATTGATGTTGGCACTTTGTTTGTCTCAAGGAAAGTGTTGAATTTTGCCTCTCGGGTATGAAATCAAAGTGTGGCAACACTTACGTTGTTGCTAACGTCTTTATACGAGTATTTGTTGCAGTTCAGCAGCCAGCTAGCATCAGTTGCAACATTTGCGATTTTCATTTATTATGGATACACTCACACATACATTTGTGCCCCCCCTTGGTTGTTGTAAGAGTTGTGGTTATGTTGAGTATAGTTGGATTGAGACAATAAACTGCTTATAATGCAACCCTGAGATCATGTTAGTAGCATACAAACAATGAATGGTGTGCGTCATTCTTGGGAACATTGTATACGTTGAGGAATATTTGCATACGTTTAATCTTAATAATCATAACAGGTTGTTGTGATAAAAAATTCATAAGACGTTCCTGTGAAATGGATTGCAATTTCTTGTTGTGCAGAGATAAGGGCTTCAACCTTTAATATTTTCATTTTTAATTTTTGTCTAACATTTAGCAATTTACTGCCCTTCAGCATTGAACAAAACAGTTATATATACTGTATCAGCAAAAGGTGCTGAATTTGGTTTTAGAATAAAATTAACAGTTACTAAAACATCTATTCAATTTTTATTGCAATCCATAGGTCACTACATATATTTCGGGAATAAATATAAAGACCAAATTATTTTCATTATTGTTTGTAGAAATAATCTTCGTTATGATTGATACATTTTCGCATGCGTTCGTGTAATTTGTGATAACATTTACATAGACACCTCCAAACATAGTTTTTTACGCATCTTCCGGCGTCAAAAATTGTTATCCACCAGTTTGTCCTTTGTGTGAGGGAACTAAAAGAATTAGGTGCCAAATCAGGTCTGTACGGCGGATGTCCTATTAAGTTGATTTTTTGCTCGCTCAAAGACGTCTCAAGCGAGCATTGTTTTGATGAAGAATAATTCTTTGGCGCTTGTCTGTTTCATTAATTCACGAAATATCTCTTATTTTTCTAAGTGTCTAAAGTACTTCTGTGACAAAAATTGAGAAAAGTTCTTTATTCGTTTGTTCAAAATTAAAAATAAAAAATTCGTTCCTTATATTTATTCTTGAAATATATGTAGTAACCCTTGTATAATATAGACACATAGAGATTATGTTTGAAAAACAATTTCCTATAAATGGCCGCCTCAGCCTTGTTTGCAGACGTTAAGCCTTTTTCTCAAAATCCTTTTCAGAGACGCCATTTCAGAGATGGCACATGGAATGTTCATTTTAAGAGTTGGAATTGTTTGCGTATACTTAGTGAATATCTTACTCTTAACCCAAAAGGAACAAATCTAACACTGTTCCTTGTGGTCTAACAAATCTGTGGCCAATATTTGTCTCCATAACAGAAAATTACGCGTCCAGGAAACTTCGTGTACAATAAATCAATTGTTTCGCGACATGTATGGCACATTGCACCATCCTGTTTAAAGTAAAGGTCGTTTGTATTCAAAACCCCATCTCCGAATACATACAATTTTATATCATATCTCTATAGTACACCACTCTAGACTGTAACGGCTATTTAGTCGTTATTTTTGAAAAAGTACGGCTCAATGACGCCTCCGGACGAACGTATATTGCTTCTGATAGCTAAAGTTATTGAGTCAATTGAATCTTGAGTTAATAGGGCAAACCAAACGATACTACATGTCGGTTGGACCCGTCATGTAATCACACATGTAATATCGTTCGTGAGTTAAAAACCAAGTTGGATAGACATGTCCGATGAAAGGCACAAATTTTTTACTGACTTTGTTCGGTCCATTCGACATGCTTACGACATGTTCGATGGTTTGGGTCCATGTCCATTCAACTTAGTGTATTTTCTCATTCGACAAAAGTTTTTAAGTGAGAAATATCGTGCGGCAGAATGGTGAACAGCTGCTACCAACGCGTTCGCTATCTTTATAGCTGCTACCAACGCATTAGCGTCAATTGGTCATTTTTATACCCCCACGTTTAAAAAACGGAAATGAGGGTATATTAATTTTGTCACTCCGTTTGTAACGCCCATAAAGAGGCGTGGTAGGTATAGAAAAGTATATATATTCTTGATCAGCATCACCACCCGAGTTGATTTAGCCATGTCCGTCTGTCCGTCTGTCTATGATCACGATTACTAGTTTAAAGCAATCATCATGAAATTCAATATTTAAGCTTTTATCTAAATAATAAAGGTCTAGTTCGAAAATGAGCCAAATCGTATGAAAACCACGCCTACCTCCCATACAAAGTGACTTTTTCAAAACGGTTAAATCTCTTAGAATTCCACAAAAATGAATATATTGACTCGCAATTTTGCATACGACTTTTGATATTTAAAATACACTCTTAGTATGAAATTCAACCAAATCGGATGAAAACCACGCCTACCTCCCATACAAAGTGACTTTATCAAAAAGGTTAAATCTCTCTAAAAATCAAAAAAAAAGCTAATATTTTCTGTTAAAACTATAACGAAAACGTTTTTACAGATAAACATTTTATTGATTGTGTTGCAGATACACTTAGTTTTAGTTATAACTTGTTTTATATTTGAATTCCGAGTAAGCTTTGCTATTTGATTTTAAAAAGAATATTTTCTATTAATAAAATATGTTGTTCAATTTGAAATTTTGACTAAACTGGACTAGTTTTTCTTGTACAAACACAACAAATTGGCGACGAGGACAGCAGATATGAGCAAGGATTCAGTATTCAAAGTCATCAAACAAAAATTTACTGAAGTGGTCAAGTCCAACATTGGCCACTGCACAAAATTTCAAGTCAAACTAGAACTAAAACCAGATGCAGTACCAGTCTTCAAACCAAAACGGCCTGTGCCATACGCAGTCTTAGAGTCAGTTGAATTAGAATTGAAGAGATTAGAGGACGCAAACATCATCACACCAATTACACATTCATATTGGGCTGCTCCTATAGTCGTGGTTCGTAAGCCGAATAACAAGATTCGCATCTGTGCAGATTACTCAACCGGGCTGAACAGCTGTATGGAACCACATCTTTATCCTTTACCACATGCTAACGATATATTTGCAAAAATGTCGCAATGCAAAATATTCAGTACCATTGATCTATCTGACGCATATCTACAATTTGAAATTGATGACGTTTCAAAGAAAATCCTTACCATTAACACACACAGAGGACTTTTCGCTTTCAATCGTTTACCTTTTGGAGTAACATCGGCGCCTGGAGCTTTTCAGAAAGCAATGGATACTATCATCACAGGCCTTGACGGCGTGATTGCATACTTGGATGACGTAATTATTGCTACCACTACTGTCGAAATGAATTACAAATTAGTTATGGAAGTTATGCAAAGATTTCAAGATCACGGTCTTAGAATCAATTGGGATAAGTGCGAAATTTTTCAAACATCAATCAAATACCTTGGTCACATAATTGACGCTAAAGGAATTCATCCAGACCCAAAAAAAGTGGAAGCAATACAACATTTGCCAACAAATATATCAGAGCTACGATCATTTTTGGGAGCTGTAAATTACTATGGCAAATTTATCTCTGGGATGAGGAATTTACGATATCCGCTGGACGAATTACTTAAGAATGACACAAAATGGAATTGGAACAAAAATTGCGAAGATTCGTATCTTAAATTCAAGAACAGTCTACAATCGGATCTACTTCTAACTCACTACGATCCATCACTACCAATTTTCGTAGCAGCTGACGCTTCTATCGTGGGAATTGGTGCTCAGATTTTCCACAAAATGCCAAATGGAACAAACAAATTTATTTTTCACAGCGCTCGTTCTCTTTCACCTGCAGAGAGAAACTATAGCCAAATTGAAAAGGAAGCTTTAGCACTGGTATACGCTTGCACAAAGTTTCATCGTATGATATACGGGCGGAGATTCACACTTCTAACTGATCATAAACCACTTCTTACAATCTTTGGATCAAAAAAAGGTATTCCAACACATACTGCAAATCGATTACAGAGATGGGCACTTATTATGATGAGTTACGAATTTAATATTCAATACATCAACACGAAAGACTTTGGCAATGTAGACGTTTTATCTAGACTCATCGATAAACATAGACAGGTTGGTGAAGATTACGTAGTTGCTCACATCGAAAGTGATGTGAAAAACTTACTTCAAGACAATGTTGATAAATTACCACTTACTTTGAAAATGGTACGCATTGCAACACAAACGGATCCTACGTTATCAAAAATTATCCGTTATATAGAAGATGGTTGGCCAACATCACCAAAAGATGTTCCACCAGAAGAACAACAATTTTTCAAACGACAAGATTCCCTCAGCATAGTAGACAATTGCATCATGCTGGCAGATCGAGTTGTTATTCCTAAGAAATTTCAACGCAGGATTCTGAAACAACTTCACAGAGGGCATCAAGGAATTGATAGAATGAAATCCATAGCCAGATCTTATGTATATTGGCCGAAGATTGACGATGATATCAAGGGTTTCGGACAGCAATGTCAAAATTGCACAGCAGTTGCAAAGTCTCCAATGAAGACAACTCTCTGCTCATGGCCAAAAGCACAAGAACCATTAGAGCGAGTGCACATTGACGTAGCTGGACCAGTTCGAGGCTACTTCTACTTGGTTATAATAGATGCATATTCAAAATGGCCTGAAGTAGCTCAAATACATTCAATTTCATCAAGTACAGTTCTAAGTCATCTTCACGAATTTATTAGCAGATATGGACAACCGAAAACAATTGTATCAGATAATGGTACACAGTTCTCAAGCTTACTGTTTAAGCAATTTTGTGAAGAGAGGGGAATTAACCACATATTCAGTCCTCCATACCATCCACAAAGTAATGGACAGGCGGAACGTTTTGTGGATACAATCAAAAGAGCATTAGCAAAAGCATACGGGGAGAATACAGCAAATGACAAAAATAATCTGTTCATATTTTTGTCACAATATCGCTCAACGGATAACCCAAATACACCTACTGGAAAATCACCATCGGAATACTTTATAGGGAGAAAACTTCAACACCTATAGAACTTCTCAGACATTCAAATTCAAATACCAATGATCGAAATACTCCCATGGTAAATGCATTTAATAAGAAACATAACGCTATCTATCGGTACTTCAAATGTGGTGATCAAGTTTATGCCAAAGTTTACAGACAGAAGAAAATGGCTTGGGTTCCTGGTAAAATTCTTAAAAGATTAGGTAATGTTGTATACGATGTGTACATTGAATCCGAAGATCGCACAATTAAATCCCACGCTAATCAACTTCGGAAGTAATACTCGCAAGAAGTAAAATAAATCTGCAGTAACTTCACATTATTTTAACAAAGAGGGATGTTGCAGACACACTTAGTTTTAGTTATAACTTGTTTTATATTTGAATTCCGAGTAAGCTTTGCTATTTGATTTTAAAAAGAATATTTTCTATTAATAAAATATGTTGTTCAATTTGAAATTTTGACTAAACTGGACTAGTTTTTCTTGTACAAACACAACAGATTGCTTAAGACTTTGAATATACTTTGGTTCGGCCGTGGGGGTATTTTAACTACGGCCCAGTCGAATATCATTTCTTACTAGTTTTTGATTGTGTTACGCAAATACGACTTCAAAGGCGTAGAAACGTATGAACTTGAATCTGAGGCAAGTGTAGTATTTACCTCAGTCAATTCAAGCTGTTGGTTAAAGTGCGTGGTCTCTATGTCAACGAACCTGGAGACCCGGGTTCAAACCCCAGCAGCGACAGAAAATTATTTGAATTAAAATAATTTTTCTGTACGGTCGCCACCTCTCTGCAGACAATGGCAAACCTCAGAGAGTAATTAAAATGCCATGTAAAGTTTCTTGAGAACAAGAACATTCCGTTCATCTCCGTTCGGAGTCAGCGTTAAATCTGTAGGTCCGGTTCTCGGTCAATTGTGTACAAACTTAATAACACGCACAACACAATTGATCATAAGGTCAGTTATTTATTTATTTATTACAATTGAAGCTGTAAGGGTCTTACAGTAAGGAAATTTCTTCCACAAACATTTCTCTACCACCACTATAGCATCAAGTCGTAAATATTAATGATTTTTTCATCAAGTCGTAAATATTAATGATTTTTTAATTTCAGTTGATTAGAAATGTTGTTGATTAGAATCTAATGACAGATATCCGGAGTACACTGATGATGTGGAGGGAATACTTCTCTGTGCTTATGAATGGCGACGACGACAACAATCCCGCCAGTAAAAATGATATCCCGGGAACCCCAATTGCGGACGACAGCATTGAAGTTCCGCTGTCCTGTCGAGCGTATTAAACTGAAGCCCATCGTAAGCCAGCTGATTAGACCTTATCAGTGTGGCTTCAGAACCTGGCAAATCCACCATAGACCAGATATTTACGCTACGACAAATATTTAAGAAGACCCTGAAGAAACAAATCGACACACACCATCTTTTTGTCTATTAAAAAGTCGCCTTCGACAGTCCAATAAGGAATCATCTTTACTCCATCATGTCTGAATTTGGTATTACTTTTTTTTCAGGATCTTACTCCTCCATTCGATGCCAAACGAGGTTTCAGACAAGGTGATTCCTTATCGTGCCACTTTTGCAACCTTATGATGGAGAAGATCACCCGAGCTGCTGATTATAGACATAGAGGCACGATATTCTACAAAAGTATTATGCTGCTGGCGTATACTGAGGATATCGATATCATTGGCCATAATACACGCAAAGTCAGTGCAGCATTCTCCAGATTAGCGAAAGAGTCGAGTAGAATGGATCTTGTAGTGAACGCAGATAAGACGAAATACCTAGTGTCAACAAATAAACAGTCCCAGCGTTTTGGACACCACGTCACTGTTGACAACATCTCCTTCGAGGTTGTTAAGGATTTCGTCTACCTGGGATCCAGCGTAAACTCTTTCAAACGATGTCAGTATTAAGATAAAGCGAAGGATAACTCTTGCCAACAGGTGTTACTTTGGGCTGAGTAGCAGAGCCCTCTCTGGACGAACAAAACTCAGACTCTATAAGTGATTATAAGAGACTAATCGTGCCCGTCCTATCATATGCAGCAAATACCTGGACGTTGAGCAGTTCTGATGAAAACACTTTGGGAGCCTTCGAGAGAAAGATCCTTCGTAAGATCTTCGTCAATGGCGAGTACCGAATTCGATGGAACCACGAGCTGAACGCTGTCATTTAAGTGCATTAAAATCGAGCGGCTTCGCTGGCTTGGTCATGTGGAGCGAATGAAAAACGACGCTCCAGCGGAAAAATATTTGATTCGGTGCCCGGTGGTGGTCAACGCAGAAGAGGACGCCTGACCTGACTGCACTTGGTGTTTCCAACTGGCGCCAGCAAGGTAAAATCAGAAATGACTGGTGCAATTTCTTTTACGAGGCCAAAACCGTCCAACGGTTATAAGCGCCAGATAAGTAAGTAAGTAGTGGCGTCCGTGGCGTAGTTGGTTAACGTGCGTGGCCGCTATGTCAACGAACCTGGAGACCCAGGTTCGAATCCCAGCAGCGACAGAAAATTATTTGAATTAAAATAATTTTTCTGTACGGCCGCCACCTCTCTGCAGACAATGGCAAACCTCAGAGAGTAATCAAAATGCCATGCAAAGCTTCTTGAGAATAAGAACATTTCGTTCATCGCCGTTCGGAGTCGGCGTTAAGCCTGTAGGTCCATTTCTCGGTCAATTGTGTACAAACTTAATAACACGCACAACACAATTGATCATAAGAAGCTATTTAGGTCAAAGTCCTTTCAAGGGCTGAAATGGCCAGTTATTTATTTTATTTTATTAAGTAAGTAAGTAAGTAAGTGGTACGGAAATATTACTCCGTGAGTATACGTGCCATGGTAAATGTTGTGAAACAGAAATAAAGGTATAAATCCTTAGGCTTATGACAAAAATAATGAAATAAATGATGATGTCGTCAGATTGCGTAGGTAGCAGCTTATGGAACATAAATGCAATTTTGTTGCATACAATTATTACTTGCCCTGTACAGGTGATCCAGTAAATTTTATTTATGTCAGCAAAAGTCAGTTCTGTGCTCTCATAACAAAAATAAAACCATACCACGCAGTTGCATAATTGATCCATTTTCGATCTTGTATCAGCTCTCTCTGCTACTGCATGACATATTGAACATTTTGTTCATTTTTGTCATGAAGGTTAAGAACTAGTCCTTACTCTCGTGTTATATTTTTTACGGTAACACATATAGAGAGCGCGTTGCTGAGACGTCCCTATGAAGTCTTTAAATCTATATATATAAAAGTAAATCTTGGTTTGTTCGGATGCTTAAAACTTGAAAACGACTGGACCAAATTGAATACTTTCTTCTGTGGGTTTGTTTGTAATTGCTACGCGAAGGTTTTGGAAAAAATTCACGGAACATTGGACAAGGGGCGTGGCACCTCACATACAACCAAAATCTACGATAGCGAATAGCTTTAAAATTTAAGGTCGCATAGCATCGGAATTCGGTGTTCTACCTCAATTTAAAAATGCAGTTCCACAGGTAAAATTTTATGAGCGTTCGACGTGGGGCGTGGGGCAGACCAAATTTTCGGTATAACTTTCAAGCTATTAGTCACACATTAATGAACTCGGTTAGAACTATTTAGTCGTGTCTTTCGACTGGCAAAATTGAGCAAGTATAGGCCAAAGGGGTGTGCCACCCATACCATTCAAATTTATGATATCGAATAGCTTTGGAGCTAAATGCCGTATAATAATGAAATTCAGTATGGAGTTGCCACTTGATGATATATTTCGACTATAAAACTGGGATGGGCTTTAGAAAAGAGGGTATGGCTCCGCCCATACACTTTAAATTTTTGATATCAGATAGCTTTGGAACTAAATGTCGTATAATTACAAAATTCAGTATGGAATTACTATTGTGTGATATCCTTCTACTAGAAAACTGAGACGTCATTGAACAAGGGGGTGTGGCTCCGCCCATACAAACCAAATTTGCGATATCGAATAACCTTGGAATTATAGGATAGATAGAGATAGAGATAGAGATAGAGATAGAGATAGAGATAGAGATAGAGATAGAGATAGAGATAGAGATAGAGATAGAGATAGAGATAGAGATAGAGATAGAGATAGAGATAGAGATAGAGATAGAGATAGAGATAGAGATAGAGATAGAGATAGAGATAGAGATAGAGATAGAGATAGAGATAGAGATAGAGATAGAGATAGAGATAGAGATAGAGATAGAGATAGAGATAGAGATAGAGATAGAGATAGAGATAGAGATAGAGATAGAGATAGAGATAGAGATAGAGATAGAGATAGAGATAGAGATAGAGATAGAGATAGAAACAGACATAGAGATATAGATTGAGATTGAGATTGAGATTGAGATTGAGATTGAGATTGAGATTGAGATTGAGATTGAGATTGAGATTGAGATTGAGATTGAGATTGTAATTGAGATTGAGATTGAGGTTGAGGTTGACGTTGAGGTTGAGGTTTAGGTTGAGGTTGAGATTGAGATTGAGACTGAGTTTGAGATTCAGATAGAGATAGAAATCATTTCCGCTACGACAGCAACGCGTCGGATACCAGCTATTTTGTTTATATTTTTGTCATAAGATCAAGAAATTTATCAGTACTGTTGAGTATTTCTTTTATCTTAACACCTACACCTCAATTTTTTTTTTATTTTAAATCTGCACTGTAAAACGTAAAGTTGTCATGTCAAAATAAAAAAGGTCTTCTTAAATACTTCAAATATTTTTAGAAGTTTGAGTATTACGATGTTTTTGGAGTATATTTTTGATAATTTTTTCATCATCCCACATGGCGGCTTAAAATGCTGCTCGAAGTTCACGAATCTTTTTAAGTTTTGTCGTAATCTTAAAACACCCTAAAAAATCTTTATTTTTTCTTTTGTAAAAAACGCTCCTTTATTTAAACACATGTCTTAATGGCTTACCTTAGTAGATGATATTATTTTCCATCATAAAGCTTAGATTTCCTCAAGTGGACAAACCGTTTAACTCTACAAAGACAACGATTAACTCTGTTAAGCATCTTATATAAACCCAAAACACAAAAAAAAAGGTTTGGAATTTCTTCATTCATTGTTAGTTTATATAGCCTGACCTTGACTTATAACAAGCACGTAACCCTCATCAACAACCACACCGCATCACTTGAAACTTAAAAGTTTCTTCAAACAAACAAGCCACAAGCGTAGAACTGGCTTAAGTGTTAAGATTTATACACATAAATCTGCTGGGGATAATGATTTGGAAAGCAGCTAACGCCTCAGATTATGAGGTTACATTTAATTAGTAAACCTCATTTGTGGATATCTGCCACAAAGCCAAGATTTAAAATTCAAAAATTCCCATTTTAAAACTAACTAAATTTTCTAGTTTTTGTAAAAAATTAAAACTTCAAAACATTGTAAAACAATCAAACTTTTAAAAGCATGTAAATTTTGCATAATTTGTTTAGTGCAGAATTCAATTTTGACACTTTAGATATAGAGCGAACGAACAAGCTGCTGCAAAAGTTTGGCATAACTCTTTGTGAAATAAGCCACGATATTTTTTACTTATTTTTTTATTCTCTTTACATCGTTTTTGTTGAAAAAAAAGGAAAAATGCAAATTAAAATAAAACTTCTCGTAAATTAAAATCTACAGCATGACAAATTCTTTTCAGCTGCAGCATGTTATAAAGCGTATTCGGGGGTATCCTTTGTTTGTGTGAATTCAATTTCTAAGCGTATTAATTAAAAATACCCAGATATACCGTTTAAAGAATGTAACCAGAAGCGAATAGATGGCGAGAAAACAACGGATGATTGTTGTAAAATTGTTAAAGTGTCGTTGATGTGGGTGTTGGCAGCATTAAGGACCGTTAATATATTTTAAGTCCTCTGTCATTCTGTTCTTCTGCATGTTTTCTCAATGTCGTCTCAACTCAGCACAACAATGAGTTGACAAATAATAATAAAATTTATTTATTTATTTGTAAACTTCTGCAGCTATTGTTCCAGCTCTGTAAGTTTGGCCAGGACTCTAAGTGGATGCGGCATTGCTTTTGAATGGTGTCGAGTATGCATGTTTGCGTTTTATATAGTGTTATTAAGATACCGTTTGACAGCAGAAAATTAACACCTTAAAACGATTTTGCGCCATGTCAAATTTTAGAATTTATCTACGTAGAAAATATTTCAAAGGAGTTGTTTGGGGTTTGCAGAAAGGATTCACTTAAAAGTAATTAAAATAAAAATGATCTAGACGCATTCAAAGATGGGTTCAAATTTAATTGAAGTTATCGTATGTTATATGATAGGATTACAGTTTTCTTTAATATTACAACAATTAACTTAAATCTCTTGAAGCAAAACAATAAGGCTAATTAATTCAAAAAGAATCCTTGAAGAATGATGAATGGTGAGTGATGAATGATGAATGAAGAATGATGAATGATGAAGGATGAAGGATGAAGGATGAAGGATGAATAATGAATGATGAATTATAAATTATAAATTATGAATTATGAATTATGAATTATGAATAATGAATTATAAATTATGAATTATGAATTATGAATTATGAATTATGAATTATGAATTATAAATTATGAATTATGAATTATGAATTATGAATTATGAATTATGAATTATGAATTATGAATTATGAATTATGAATTATGAATTATGAATTATGAATTATGAATTATGAATTATGAATTATGAATTATGAATTATGAATTATGAATTATGAATTATGAATTATGAATTATGAATTATGAATTATGAATTATGAATGATGAATTATAATTTATGAATAATTAATGACGAATGATGAATGATGAACGATGAATGTTGAATAATGAATAATGAATGATGAATGATGAATGATTAATGACGAATGATGAATGATGAATGATGAATAATGAATGATGAATGACGAATGATGAATGATGAATGATGAATGATGAATGATGAATGATGAATGATGAATGATGAATGATGAAATATGAATGATGAAAGATGATTAATGAATAATGAATGAAGAATGATGAATGATGGATGATGGATGATGAATGATATATGATGAATGATGAAGGATGAAGGATGAAGGATGAAGGATGAAGGATGAATGATGATGAATGATGAATGATGAATGATAAATGATGAATAATGAAAGATGAATTTGAATTTTGAGTTTAGAATTTAAAATTTAGAGTTTAGAATTTAGAGTTTAGAATGAAGAGCAAAGAATTTGAATTTTAAATTTAGTTTTTTGAATTTAGTATTTTGAATTTTGATTTAGAATTTAGAATTCGGAATTAAAAATTTAGTAATTTGAATTTTGTATTTAGAATCTAAATTCTAGAATTTAGAATATAAACTCTTGAATTAAGAATTTTTAATTTAAAATTCAGGACTAAAGAATTAGTAGTTGAAAAATTTTGAATTTAAATTTTTAAATTTTGAAGTTCGAGTTCTTTTCCTAATATACACGGAGAGAAATAATATTTCTGCATTAAGCACGTATTTCGCTTGATCTAAGAACATTTAAAACTAAGCCTCATTTGCTCAAATCAAGCAATAAAAACAATTTAGAACAAACATTTTATAATGAGCATTTATTTCTAAAACTAAGTAAAATAAATGATTGCTTGAAACAAGAATAAAATACTTGATTCTAGAACCTGCAATAAAACTTGCATCCAGAAAATATTTTCTTAACTTGGTTAACGCAGAGTTGGTTAATGAAAATATTCTTGAATTAATCTATTATATTGCTTGATTTAAGAAAATACAAAATTTTTAATTTTAATATTTTGTATACGGCCTCTAATTATTTATATTGAAAACAATTTTTTTTTTTTTTTTTTTTTTTTTTTTTTCGAGCTCTAGGCCAAGCATGTTGTCAACAAGACAACATGAAGAACAAAGAAGGCAATAACCAACAACAACAACAACGGCTCTGTATAGAGCAAATCACACAGCTTGACTATACAGACTGTTTCATTGGCCGCTACACCAACTCATCAGTAGCCTTTGTATGACTTTACACTGTGATGCACTCAAGCTACTTAGGTTCTACATATACTGCCAATATGCCGAGAAAGTTACCCGGAATTTTGTTTTTGGCAGAGAACGCTGGAATTTTTGTAACTGAGTTCTTATCTACTTTTTGATGCATACTGTACTAAGGTTAACAACCTAGATCGTAACATACTTTTAGGCATAGCCTTAATTCATGTGCATCTTCGAAATTCGATCACAGCGGTTTACTGCTATAAGAGCATATTGAAGTTGTTGTTATTTTTGCTGTTTAGCTCCTCCATTTTTCCACACTTTCATTTTAGGGTTCAGTTAGTTTAACTGATGGTACACCTAAGATGGCGTGGAGACCATTTTTTTTTGTAATGAAAGACTTTGTTGTTTTTTATGTGATAAACACACAACCAATCATTTATCTAAACATTTTTATGGGCATGCTCTCCCAGAATATTTAATATTAATATTTTGTATACGGCCTCTAATTATTTCTATTGAAAACAATTTTTTTTTTCGAGCTCTAGGCCAAGCATGTTGTCAACAAGACAACATGAAGAACAAAGAAGGTTGTGGTCTCCACGCCATCTTAGGTGTACCATCAGTTAAACTAACTGAACCCTAGAATGAAAGTGTGGAAAAATGGAGGAGCTAAACAGCAAAAATAACAACAACTTCAATATGCTCTGATAGCAGTAAACCGCTGTGATCGAATTTCGAAGATGCACATGAATTAAGGCTATGCCTAAAAGTATAATACGATCTAGGTTGTTAACCTTAGTACAGTATGCATCAAAAAGTAGATAAGAACTCAGTTACAAAAATTCCAGCGTTCTCTGCCAAAAACAAAATTCCGGGTAACTTTCTCGGCATATTGGCAGTATATGTAGAACCTAAGTAGCTTGAGTGGATCACAGTGTAAAGTCATACAAAGGCTACTGATGAGTTGGTGTAGCGGCCAATGAAACAGTCTGTATAGTCAAGCTGTGTGATTTGCTCTTTACAGAGCCGTTGTTGTTGTTGTTGGTTGTTGCCTTCTTTGTTCTTTGTGTTGTCTTGTTGACAACATGCTTGGCCTAGAGCTCGAAAAAAAAAAATTGTTTCAAAATACAAAATTATTTAAAAATTGCTTGATTCAAGCATGTAACTACTATATCACCACTTTCAACCTTAAATATTTTAAACTTCAGCCTTAAAATTATGAGTGAAAAAAAATTACTTTCCCACTTCTAATCTGAAGGTATGTAATTTATTATCTAGTCACAATTAATTAAAAAGAAATTAAATAAATAAATAACTGGCCATTAGGGCGTATCGAAAAATTTAGATCGTATTCTAAGAGGTCTCAAAAGTTGCATGGGGTTGTCCACATCACCAAAAAAAAATTTTAAGGAAAAAAAAAGGATGTCTTCCTGCCCCGCAAGGACAAAGTTGTTTTTTGAGGAAATCAGTAAAAAATAACGACCTTACAATGCTTTGACTTTTATAAAAAAAAACTACGTATGTCTTAAAGCAAAAGTAGGTGTGAGCTTCAACTAACAATATATTGGTTAACACGATGCCACTCACGATTCTTATCCACAGTGTCCTGTGTGAAGAATATTCGAACCAAAAGTTCTAATCGAGATAACACAGAACTTTTCATTGTTACTCAATAGTCTCAATTTTGGTGGTATTGATTATACTGTTAACGTATTCCTTAAAATTGCCGAATTAATAATTAGCATAATTTTTGCATATGCATTTTCCAATTTTTGAGAAATGTATACTTGAATGCAATTTTTTAACTTTTTCAAAAAAAAAATATAAGATTTTATATTTCGGATACCAGAAATGGTACCGAAGAAACTTTGCTCAATTTGGATTCTTCAAATATTTCTTAACAACACCCTGTCTAAAAGTATTATTTTAAAATACCAGCTTAAGGCCACAATTTTATTTTCTACTTTGATATTTTTTGATGAAATTGTTAAATTTCATGTTAGGAAGTATTTTTTTTTTTTTAACTATCAAAATAGAAAATAAAATCGTGGCCTTAAGCTGGTTTTTTAAATTAAAACTTTTAGACAGGGTGTTGTTCAGGAATATTTAATGAATCCAAATTGAGCAAAGTTTCTTCGGTACCATTTCTGGTACCCGGGATATAAAATCTTATATTCTTTTTTTTGAAAAAGTTAAAAAATTGCATTCAAGTATACATTTCTCAAAAATAAGAAAATGCATATACAAAAATTATGCTTATTATTAATTCGGCAACTTTAAGGAATACGTTAACAATATAATCAATACCACCAAAATTTAATACTATTGAGTAACAATCAAAAGTTCTGTGTTATCTCGATTACAACTTTTGGTTCGAATTTGCTTTAAGACATACGTAATTTTTTTTATAAAAGTCAAAGCATTTTAAGGTCGTTATTTTTTACTGTTTTCCTCAAAAAACAACTTTGTCCTTGCGGGACAGGAAGACATCCTTTTTTTTCCTTACAATTTTTTTTGGGTGATCTTGACAACCCCATGTAACTTTTGAGACCCTTTAGAATGTTCGAAGAATTCGAAAAAAAATTGTAATTCGATACGCCCTACTGGCCATTCCAGCCCTTGAAAGGACTTTGACCTAGCTTCTTATGATCAATTGTGTTGTGCGTGTTATTAAGTATGTACACAATTGACTGAGAACCGAACCTACATGCTTAACGCCGACTCCGAACGGCGATGAACGGAATGTTCTTATTCTCAAGAAGCTTTAACATGGCATTTTGATTACTCTCTGAGGTTTGCCATTGTATGCTGAGAGGTGGCGGCAGTACAGAAAAATTATTTTAATTCAAATAATTTTCTGTCGCTGCTGGGATTTGAACCCGGGTCTCCAGGTTCGTTGACATAGAGGCCACGTATTTTAACCAACTACGCTGCGGACGCCATATCATTCTTCTTAATATCATGTGTTTTAAATTTGCTCAATTTTAGCAAAATAATGCTTGAATTGAGAAATTTACGCTCAAAAATAAGTCACCAAAAATAAATATAAAAAGTCAACCCATTGAAAAATTGTTTTTGGGATGTCACAAAAAATAGCCAAAATGGTATTTTATTCATAACCTTGGTATTTCTGGTCCGATCATCAAGTGCAGTATAGAGTTGAAAATGTATTAAACATCTGTAAATTTTTTTTTGTGAATGAAATCAATTAATTCCTGCTCAAAACATATTGATTTGTATTTATCTTTGAAGTTTTGGGGTCACTAGCGCAAAACAGAATAAATATTGACATATCCATATGAAGATGACATCTGAAGTCAATGGTATATGAAAATGCAACGTAGTACTCTTTAAGACCTTTCCAACGATATGCTATACTTTATGATCGGAGCAGAAATGTTTAAGTTATTAAAAAAGACTTTCGAGATTGACATTCTAGAAGGTGATTTTTTATATTTATTTTTTCCTTTATAATTTTTAAATATTCAAAAAGTCTCCGGACACATTTGGACCCGATGGTTTTTCCCAATTTAAACACATGGAAATATATTAAAATTTTCCATAGAAGACATTGTATTTGCAAATATTATAAGGTAATTCACAATCTTGTGTATTTAAGAAATTCGTGCAATTGTAATAATTTCCCATCAATTGTGAACGGTCTTTTTCGTCTTACTTTGCAACACTTTTATAGAACTTTTGTATATTTTTGATCTCCCTTCTTATTTCATTTTTTATTGGGTTTCTCCCGTTTAGTTTGTTCTTTTTTATTTGTTTATTCCATATCACTTATTTTTGACTTTATTTTTTTTCCTCCAATCTGTTGTTAGTTTACAATTCAGTATTGCATTCGTATAGTAAATAAAAACTATAGAATTTTCAATGCTGTTATTCCGCTCACTTTCGCTCAAAAAGGCACTTTTAATGAAATTTATTCTAAACCAAACTAAACTAAATACCAAGGCTGTCATTTCGCTCAAATTTTTTAAAAAAGTGAGCGCGCTCACATTCAAGTATAAAAAGTGAATTAACAGACTTGGGAATTTTAAGGCCGATTTCTTCACAGAGTGTTAGTGCCAGTCCGTGTATTAAACCACTTCTTAGTGCTCTCTCGAGAAATAAGTCATTTCTTCACGGAGAACTAAGGCGCAAATACTTTGATGTGAATCTCGGTTCTATCTGATACTGAGTATTAGTTGGTCACTCGCCTTGCGCTCCTTGATTTCTTCACTTTAAAAAATAAATTTGATTTTGATTGGGAAGTGTCAAGTTTTTAAGTGCAAATTTGTAAATTGTCATATAGTGTTGCATATAAAAATTTCCGTCCGACGCATGTTATTCCCGGACGGATGTTATTCCCGGATATATGGTGATGCAATTTTTGGTGGCGATTTACGTGAGCTCGAAATTAACGAAGATCCACCATGTCGTGAACGTAGGTTCTATCGCATGCCTGAACGCGCCTCAATTAGTTAATGAGACGACGTAGATTTCTTCGCTCGATTCTGACTTTCGAATCTTTGTGACTGAAATCAGTTGGTGGATCTACACTTTTTGCAGGAACTTCTTACATAACTTTTTTTTTATTTTCTTTTTATTGAATAATTAAACATTTTTTTATTGTATTAAAAATTTTGACAATTTTAAAATTTGATTTTATTTGAATTTAAGTAAACTTTACAAATTAGTGTCAACTTTTTGGGTATAAAACAGGCATAAAGTGAATCCAAGTATCATTGCCTAATACTCTCTTCACAAAACGATCTGAGTATCAAATATGTGAAAAAATGACCGAGCACTGAGTTTTTTTAAAACTGAAAATTAGTTTGAAACCTAGTCCCAATAAGATCTCGGACTAACTCTTTTTGATACTCGGTGAAGAAATCGGCCGTTAGTGTTGCATATTTTCAAAGGCATAGTAAGTGCATCTCTGCATATTTTGTAAGTGTTGAGGAAAAATAAATTCTACCATTTTGAAAATGCTATGATGCAAGATCATTTGCACAAGATTGTGAATTGCCCTAATATAAAATAAATCAATAAGAATAAAATGAAGTAGCGAGTAAACCGGGAATATTGGCTAGTTTTAATATTTTAGAATTAGGAATTCAAAAGTAAAATGCTTTAAAATTTGTCATCTTAAAAAAGATTCCTTTTGTCAACTTGTCATAAAAATATTCATCTGTTAAGTAAACTTTATTTGGGATGGCCTTCATGTTTTCAAAGAAAACGATACCCATTAAGAAGTAAGGTGCAGCTACTGCAGATAAGCCACTGAGAGGCAGACAACAACCGGATATTAATAAAAAATTCTACAAAAAAGAAGAGAACCACTTTAAAAGCAATATTTTTCTCTGTCATCCCCACCCCCCTACTTATTTCCTACCCTACTTTGCATTGAATACAATACTCAACGGAAAAATTAAGCTGAGGTTGCTATGATGATGATGATTGCTGGTTGGCGTTCAGTTGAAAACTGAATGAATTGTAGATAAGTTTTGTAAAGTTGCCAAAGTTATCAACAATAACAACAACAACAACAACAACAACAACAACAACAACAACAACAACAACAACAACAACAACAACAACAACAACAACAACAACATCAACATTAACTTCGTCATCAGCAGTCACGCGGTATTTTTGCCTCTTCATGGTTTGGTTTTTTACCTTGATAAACGCAATGTGCAAAATATTGCAACAACGCAAACAGAATTCAGAACAATGAACGAATCAATATTTTATGTTGCAGACAGCCAACACAACAATAATAATCGTAATAAAGGCAACAACAACAACAACAAAAACAATGAGGGAATATGTTCTATTACGGCAGCTGTTGCTGCTGGCCAAGCTCATTTATTTATCGCTGGTACTTCGACTCGACTCGACTCTCGAGCCAGGCAGATCAGCTAGAAACACAAGTAGTTGATTATGCGCTACTGTTGGTTGTTGGTTGCCACTGTGTGTTGTTGTTGTTGTTAGTGTTGCCAGAATGTGGCTGGTATTGCTGCTGCGTGCAAACTCACTAGTAAACATAAGCACACACAGACACACATATAAACATACAAACACAAATTGCAAAATAATATAGCAACTGACGATGTTTCTCTTGATGTTGTTGATGATAATGTTGTTGTTAATGCTGTTGTTGTTTTATGGTTGCTGCTGCTGATGCTGCTGCTGTTGCTGCTGAGAATGCGTGGTGTGCAAGTGCTTGTTATATAGACTAAGCACAAAACCAGCAGCAACAACAACCACAACAGCAACAGCAGTAGTGCTTAAAAAATAGTAACAACAACAACAACTAGAACAGCAAAAACACAAAGTCAGCTCTTATAATAGACTTTGCTGAATATCATTGTTGATGGAAACTCCTACTGCTGCTTTTGATAATGGTGGCAACACTGTTTTTATTTTTTTGTTTTGTTTTTTTTTATGTTTTTTTTTTTTTTAGCTGCTGCTTTTACAGCTGTTGTATATAATATTCAGTTGACAACAAAAATTATGCAAACTACGTTGTTAGAGAAAATAACTTATTCAAGTTTGTCGCATCAAAACAAAACACGAAAAACCAAAAAAAAAAAAAAAAAACACAAATGTCAAATGCAAAATAAGTCAAAATAGAATTTTACTCTATTTTCGCATTTGCCACTAATATTCAAAGGCTATCCGTAGCTAGAAGCAGTTAAGTTTAACTAGAAAGAAAAATAGGATTTACAAAAAAAAAAAATTTGTAAAGTGGAGGAAGCAACAGCAATGAAGTAGTTGTTGCTGCTGTAGCTGAAAGAAGTTTACGGGTATTCCATTGACTAGGTTCAGAAGTGGCTTCTGTAACAGCATGAGTTTAACTCTACTCAACTCAAAACAGAAAAAAAAATTGCCACTGGTATGAGTGCCATAGTCTGTGCCATGACTTAGGTTGGAGCAAATGAAAACTTAGAATCCTATTCAGGGTGAAAATTGATGTTATCAGTCTGTGTTGCCACAAAGTGAAAGTTGCTTTAAACTAATAAGCAAGCTTGACTCGCTTGAAATCTTTCCAGTCAGGATGGCCGTTTGCATCAAGTTTGTCCCACGGTCGGTAACTTCGAAGTATATTAAAAGCGGACAACATTAATCCAGGTCCAAATGACAACAGTGGGAACTTTATTTTTCAAATGTGCTAATCTCAGAGTTTTTATTGTGAAATTTGCTAGGATTTTAATTTTTAATTTTTAATTTTTAATATTTAATTTTTAATTTTTAATTTTAATTTTCATTTTTAATTTTTAATTTTTAGTTTTTAATTTTTAATTTTTAATTTTTAATTTTTAATTTTTAATTTTTAATTTTTAATTTTTAATTTTTAATTTTTAATTTTTAATTTTTAATTTTTAATTTTTAATTTTTAATTTTTAATTTTTAATTTTTAATTTTTAATTTTTAATTTTTAATTTTTAATTTTTAATTTTTAATTTTTAATTTTTAATTTTTAATTTTTAATTTTTAATTTTTAATTTTTAATTTTTAATTTTTAATTTTTAATTTTTAATTTTTAATTTTTAAGTTTTAATTTTTAATTTTTAATTTTTAATTTTTAATTTTTAATTTTTAATTTTTAATTTTTAATTTTTAATTTTTAATTTTTAATTTTTAATTTTTAATTTTTAATTTTTAATTTTTAATTTTTAATTTTTAATTTTTAATTTTTAATTTTTAATTTTTAATTTTTAATTTTTAATTTTTAATTTGTAATTTTTAATTTTTAATTTTTAGTTTTTAATTTTTAATTTTTAAAGAGTTAATTTTAATTTTTAATTTTTAATTTTTAATTTTTAATTTTTAATTTTTAATTTTTTATTTTAAATTTTTTATTTTTAATTTTTAATTTTTAATTTTTATGGAGAACTAGCTTCTGAGGATGATGCACTCTACTGAAGAATATGCAGTTGAAGATAATGACGAAAGCCTTGAGAATACTGAACAGTATATTGATAAAGACGGAACTATCTGGAATTCGTTACCAATAGCAACACGAAAACTTGTGCCTTAATTTCGACGTTTAGCGAAAAAGATCGTTTTACCTCCGAGTTACAAAGTGGATGAACCACTCGATACTTTTTCTCTTTTTAATTTTAAAGTTTAAATTTTTAAACTTTAATTTTTAGTTTTTAATTTTTAATTTTTAATTTTTAATTTTTAATTTTTAATTTTTAATTTTTAATTTTTAATTTTTAATTTTTAATTTTTAATTTTTAATTTTTAATTTTTAATTTTTAATTTTTAATTTTTAATTTTTAATTTTTAATTTTTAATTTTTAATTTGTAATTTTTAATTTTTAATTTTTAATTTTTTATTTTCAATTTTTTATTTTTAATTATTAATTTTTAATTTTTATGGAGAACTAGCTTCTGAAGATGATGCAGACTCTACTGAAGAATATGCAGTTGAAGATAATGACGAAAGCCTTGAGAATACTGAACAGTATATTGGTAAAGACGGAACTATCTGGAATTCGTTACCAATAGCAACACGAAAACTTGTGCCTTAATTTCGGCGTTTAGCGAAAAAGATCGTTTTACCTCCGAGTTACAAAGTGGATGAACCACTCGATACTTTTTCTCTTTTTAATTTTTAATTTTAAAGTTAAATTTTTAAACTTTAATTTTTAATTTTTAATTTTTAATTTTTAATTTTTAATTTTTAATTTTTAATTTTTAATTTTTAATTTTTAATTTTTAATTTTTAATTTTTAATTTTTAATTTTTAATTTTTAATTTTTAATTTTTAATTTTTAATTTTTAATTTTTAATTTTTAATTTTTAATTTTTAATTTTTAATTTTTAATTTTTAATTTTTAATTTTTAATTTTTAATTTTTAATTTTTAATTTTTAATTTTTAATTTTTAAGTTTTAATTTTTAATTTTTAATTTTGAATTTTTAATTTTTAATTTTGAATTTTTAATTTTTAATTTTTAATTTTTAATTTTTTATTTTTAATTTTTAATTTTTTATTTTTAATTTTTAATTTTTAATTTTTGATGTTTAATTTTTAATTTTTTATTTTTAATTTTTAATTTTTAATTTTTAATTTTTAATTTTTAATTTTTTATTTTTAATTTTTAATGTTTAATTTTTAATTTTTAATTTTTAAGTTTTAATTTTTAAGTTTTAATTTTTAATTTTTAATTTTTAATTTTTCATTTTTAATTTTTAATTTTTAATTTTTAATTTTGAATTTTGAATTTTGAATTTTGAATTTCGATTTTTGAATTTTGAATTTTGAATTTTGAATTTACTACCTTGTTATGTTGCTGACTAGTTATGTTGCTAATAATAATTTGGTTCCACTTGGAATCTGCCAAATGTCATGCCTTATGTTCGATGTCAGACATGGCTAGAACCACACCTTCCTTATTGAGCTTATCTGCTTAGCAATTCGCAGCAATGTTCCTATACGTCGGTAGCTAACTCAGATGAATGTCGAGCAACATTAAAGGGTTGCTGATAATATTTGCATCACTTTTACAAGTGATTTCCAAGTAAAAGACATCCTATGTCGATACCTCACTATGCCTCAATTATTCTACATTTTCAAAATTTTTTTTCTCCACTTAAACAAGCTGCAGTAAGTGGATGTCTAAAAAAGGAGTCTTGAACTTAGATCCTTAAAAAAACACCTTGAACTTGCCATTTGGCTGAACGCTAGTAATCAGTCTCATACCTCTCTCTTAGGGATCAAATAGTAAAAGACTTTCTCAAATGAAGGAAATGGAAAATTGAAATGGGAAAAATTGAGAAAGGAAAAAAATAGACTAACAGACTGAGAATGAGCTGCATGCGTGTTAACCTAATGTGTGATACTTATTTCTCAAGCGGTTGACTGTCTACTATTCCATCTTTCTACCTTTGATACTAAAGGGTACGAAGTGAAGGAAACTTATCACATTTGGTGAAAAAAGAAAAAAAAAATACTAACTATTTGATTTACAAATACATGCAAGGGTGCTGAAAGCTTTCTTACAATTACCCATCCTCCTAAAACAAGCGTTAAAGCGACGCTTGTGCTGGCACGTGCCCTTAATTGCTTTCACCTGCAGACCAATGTCTGAGTAAATTGCCTACCATTTTTCATCAAGAATTTATTGCCTTATTTTTAGCGGTTGACCCGAGAATTCTTAAAGCTACACTCTAATATCAAATAATAAATGATTCAATAATAAATTTGAGCTAAGTTCATTACGTGGGGAGGACGATAGCTTTGTGTATTTTATAACTTATTTCCCTCTTTGTAAATTACTAATTGAAATACTTTCTTTTTTTTTTTAAAAAATCAGACAAAAATGAAGTCATTTATGAAATAAGAAAGCACAACAGAGGCTACAAACGGCCTTCAATCCAAGCTAACTCAAGCTACTTAAGGTTTTTATTTTCTACAATTTTATTACTCTATTTCTTAAACAACTTAACACAGAGTTGCCAGCTTGAGCGAATACATTTTCAATTACCAACAAATATATATATTTATATATCTACTAGCATAAACGAACAGATCGACAGAGAAAGAAAAACAATATAAATATGCGTAGAATGTGTTGAGAGCTATTTTATTGTTGCAACCAAATTGCGAACAGCAGGAAGAAGCAAAAATGAAAATGAAATAAAAGCACATAACTAGCAGGTGGAGGTGGGTTGCCAACCTCCATGGTTGTGATGGTTATGAGGCTGGTGGTTGTGATGATGGTGGTGGTGTTTGTTGGTCGGCGTTGGTCCTTTCTAAGGTTGCTAGAAAAGTGATGATGATGATAATGATGAGCAACGGCGGCAAAGCTAACAGCAATGAAATTCAATTTATTTCCAAGAGTCAACAACACAATCGCAGCAACAACGACGACGACACCAATAGCTGCTGCACTAACAACAAGTAGCAGCAGCAGCAGCAACAGCCCCCTGCTGCAGCTAAAATAGCGACAACAACACTTTTTTCCACTTCTTGCCAAGCTCGATTTTAGCGCAACTGAATGAAAAAGGCTTTTGAAGATTTTTCGTGTATAGTATATATATATTATATACTCTAAGTATATTTATTTACATATAGAAATGTGTATTTGTAATCTAAGCTGAAGATGGTTTTATAGTTAAAACACATAAACACACACATACTCTGGAGTATTCGCTAAATTTAAAACGACAAAAACAGCAGTAGTCAGCATGCTACAAACAAAAATTAAAGTATTCTGTTGGCTTGACACAGTGGGATGCTTTTCTTTTCCAAGAAGTCAATTTGTTTGTGTAAGTGTTTATCTAACGGTATTTATGTAAATTCAACTTAACACACGTTAGTTATTCTACAGCAGATAGAGCTGTTGGCGAACGGGATAAAATAATGTACAATTTAATAATTTTTATTTTTGTTTATGGGTCAATTGCAAAAAAAACGTGCACAAAGAGGTTTTCATGTTTTGTTTTTAAAGTTATTTAAATTTTCCGGTTAGAGTAGTCAAATGAAGTGAAAATCAATGAAGAATTCGAAGTTGCTTTTAGGCCCTGCAACAAATTATTTTTTCTGTGCTTTTTATACGATTTTTGTATTGAACGTCACACAGCAGATATACGGGAAAAATCACTAAAAATTTGAAAAATGTTGTAAATTGAAGCTTACTGTGATGTCTGTTCAGTTATTTAATCAGTTAAATCAGCTTTTGCAAAAATCGCCACTTCAGTTACAAAAATAATAATTTTGTACCAAAAATACCTACATATTTTACAATTTTAACGGGAAAAAATTAAAATTTTTCACCAAAAAGACATCAATATATAGGTTATTTTCAAAGTAGTAGACTTGCAGCAATAAAGAATAAATAACTGTAAAATAATAAGCAATTTCAGAAAAAACAACAGAGTGACGTTCAATACATTTTGTGACGGTCGATACATTTTGCTGCGCTTAACCAAATAATTTAAATGAAATTGGTCAAGTTAATATAAAATAATCAAAAAAAGTAAATATAAATTATATAATTCAGCTATACATAAAATTTTCATCCAATTTTTTTTTCTTTATTATTTTCCAAAAAATTAAAAAAGTCAATAGCTAGTTGAAATTTGATTGAAAATTTATTAAGACTTCACATTTCACAATATAACTTCTGAACCCTTTAAAACCACATCTTCATTTTATGTCATTGGAAAGGTATAACCTAACGTAAAAACGTTAAAAAAATGAAAATTATAAAAAAGAAAAAAAATTATGTCACGTGTTGCTGAACTTAAACAAATTAAGAATGAGTCAACTTATTGCAATATTTTCAAGAATTTTGTACTTTTCCTCAAAATAGATGAAATAACTTTTCCAATGAACCGGTAATCTATTCATACTATATTACCGGTAATCGGTCTTAAGTTGATTGAGCTACGTTGTCTCCAAATAGACCCTATTTTGGCCGCGAACAATTATTCTAAAAATTTATAACTTCGAATTTGGTTTTCAAATCAATAAATCAATGCAAGAAAAATATTTGAGAGAAATCGGAGATGGTCAGTGCAACTGATCACTTCAATGTGAAATGGGCGATACCAGTTAGTAAAAACAAAAAGCAAAAATCAGGTCAAAGTCATACATAGGTACCATTCTTTTTGCTTTCGTTTATATTCTTCATTTCGTTCCTTATCTAGCTTTATTTCTTCCCGATATCTTCGTGCTCTTTCAGCAGGCGTTAACTTTGCTATTGTACTCTTAAATATACAAAAACGAAATACAGAATGAATACTTCAGCCGGTGGTGTGACATATCTTAAAAGTGACGTTCAATAGGAATTTTATTTTGCAAATATACGAAAACAAAGAAATTAATCAAAACCTATGAAAAAATGATTTTAAACTTGGATTTTTTTGATTTACTATTTACTATATATACTAGTCCATACTCCATAATCCATTATCCATACTCCATACTCCATATTATATACTTTATACTCCATACTCCATACTCTATACTCCATACTCCACACTCCATTCTCCATACGCGGAACTCCATACTCCATACTCCATACTCTATACTCCATACTCCATACTCTATACCCCATACTCCACACTCCATACTCCATACTCCATACTCTATACTCCATATTCCATACTCCATACTCCATACTCCATACTCCATAATCCATACTCCATACTCCATACTCGATACTCGATACTCCATACTCCATACTCCATACTCCATACTCCATACTCCATACTCTATACTCTATACTCCATACCCCATACTCCATACTCCATACTCCATACTCCATACTCCTTACTCCATACTCCATACTCCATACTCCATACTCCATACTCCATACTCCATACTCCATACTCCATACTCCATACTCCATACTCCATACTCCATACTCCATACTCCATACTCCATACTCCATACTCCATACTCGATACTCGATACTCGATATTCCATACTCCATACTACATACTCCATACTCCATACTCCATACTCCATACTCCATACTCCATACTCCATACTCCATACTCCATACTCCATACTCCATACTCCATACTCCATACTCCATACTCCATACTCCATACTCCATACTCCATACTCCATACTCCATACTCCATACTCCATACTCCATACTCCATACTCCATACTCCATACTCATACTCCATACTCCATACTCAATACTCGATACTCCATACTCCATACTCCATACTCCATACTCCATACTCCATACTCCATACTCCATACTCCATACTCCATACTCCATAATCCATACTCCATACTCCATACTCATACTCCATACTCCATACTCAATACTCGATACTCCATACTCCATACTCTATACTCCATACTCCATACTCCATACTCCATACTCCATACTCCATACTCCATACTCCATACTCCATACTCCTTACTCCATACTCCATACTCCATACTCCATACTCCATACTTCATACTTCATACTCCATACTCCATACTTCATTCTCCATACTCCGTACTCTATACTACATACTCTACACTCCATACTCCAGACTCCATACTTCTTTCTCCATACTCCGTACTCTATACTACATACTCTACACTCCATACTCCATACTCCCTCCATATTTTTCAACCGATCTTTTACAGACATTATTGAACTTTGTAATCGTAGGTTAAGGAATATTCCAAGAAGCTGGAACTAGCTCAAAATTGACATTCGTGACAAAAGTGGCATTCTAAGAGATTTTACCGTGTTGGTAAAGTTACTTTGTATGGAAGGTAGGTGTGGTTTTCATCCGGTTTCTTTCTAACTCGATCTCATTTTCGAAATTGATCTTTATTTTTTAGATAAAAGCTTAAATATCGAATTTTGTGATGATAGCTTGAAAATTACTGCTGTAATCATGATCACAGACAGACAAACAGACCGGCAGACCTACAAACCGATAGACAGACAGACAGAGAGACCGGCAGACCTACAAGCCGATAGACAGACAGACAGATGGACGGACATGCCTAAATCGACTCGGGTGGCAATGTTGACCAAGAATGTATACACTTTTCTATACCTACCACGCCTCCTTATGGTCGTTACAAACGGAGTGACAAAATTAATATACTCCTTTTACGTTTTTTGTGGGGGTATACAATTGGGGTGGCCAGCCAATATTGACTTAACTTTACTTCTCGATTCAAATATTTTAAAGACCAAGAAATCTTATGAAAATTAATGTTAAATGCATTCACTTGACTTAATTCTTAATTTATTTTAAAAATAACCCATTAATTTTTTTAAAGACCTTTCAATTTGAACTACTCCATGACTACGCCATGGGTGGTCCATTCGGAATCTCCAATTTTTGATTATTTTTTCCAGCATTCACATCTCGCGAACTACACAAGTAATGTTGGCTTCCAAGTCTCGCTACGTAGCTGGCTTATCGACGAAGACTTTTGACTTCACATTACCCTAAAAAAACTAGATAGGTGTGATATTACATGATCTTGGCGGCCAGACGACAGGTCCGAAACGCGAGATTATGCGCTCACCAAATTGATTTCTCAATAAAGCCATTGTTTCATGCGCTGTGTGCGCCGTTGCATCGTCTTGCTGAAACCAAATGTTGACGATATCAAGGGCTTCAATTTCAGATAACAAAAAGTCCGTTATCATGGTGCGGTAGCGCTCTCTGTTTATAGTTATGTTCTGTCCGGTCTCAGTTTTGAAGAAATATGGACCGATGATTCCATCAGCACATAAACCATACCAAACAGTGTGTCTTTGTGGATGTAACGATAGTTCGAGTATCGCTTCAGGTAGCTCATCAGCCTAAATGAGGCATTTTTGTTTATTTACGTATCCATTAAGACAGAAATGAGCCTTGTCACTGAAATTAAAGTTTAAATTCAAATCTGGCGGCTTCAATTCCTGAACGAGTTGAATATTGCATGCCTTTAAATCAAGATCCTGGTATAAAATTCACCAAGTTGTTGGATACGACAGGCCAAGATGCTGGACACGGCGTTGAATCGAAAGATCTTAGTCTTAAGCCGCACTATCCGCTACAGCCGTAATATTTTTCTCACTACAGGTTGGATGTGGTACATTCGGTCGCTTATCATTCTAAAGCGACTCAAATTTGCGAATTGTATTGACAATAGTGGGCTCGGAAGGTTATTGATGCACACCAATATGTTGCTCGAAGTGCACGATAAACATTTCTCACAGAATTATTCCAGCTGAATAATTTGGAAACTTTGTTGCTCTTCGAGTCTTCTCATAATGAACTGTAGAACATTACTGCATAAAAGAAAGATGACAACATAACACCAGTCATGCCTGATCAGACAAAAAAAAACAAAAAAAAAAAGAAAACAAATGAAATAAAACCTAAATGAATTATCCTTTATTTTCGCTTTATTTGGCTCAATTCATTATTTTTGTGGGCTTAACTGGCTGTGCTTTTGATGAATAATCCTTATCTAAGAAAAAAAGTGAAAAGTACTAACTGAAAAGGAACACTTTAGAATACAGATTATTTTGCTCGGCTAAAGCTTACTCGACCCCCTACTAACTGCACCACTACTGCTGCCACTGTCGCACACATAAAGGTTAAGAAAACAAATCCACAACGTCCTTTTTGTGGGCCCATTCGTAATACATATAAAATTAATGTTTTTTTTCACTCCTGCTACATTCTGCTTGTGTCGAGCTTGTAAGCTTGTCTGTCTGAGTTCAGTCGCACATAGCAAAGGCGGTTAAATTTAATTACACAGCGATTAAAATGTCGCAGTGATATTTTCCAGATTCATTTCAATTTAAGTTTTCTTTGGAATGTAGCAAGCGGAAAGGAAGGAAAAGCAAGACAAACAACTGCAACAACAAAACTATAGCAAAAGCATGCCTTTCAGCAAAGGTTTTATTTTTCAGCACTTCGATCTTTGGAAGATACAATTTTTTCAGCTTAATGCCGAAATTTATTTGCTCCCATTGATTGTAAGGCAAGCGGTTAAAATTGCGGTTAAAATTGTCAATAAAATTAATAAAATTGTCTGGCTTCTTCAAGAGTTCAGCAACTCTTGTAAAAATAAAAGAATTGACAAAGTCTTAGCATTTTGTAGTTTATTTTTAAAATTACTTCATTTTAATTAAAACAATCACGCTATTGCTTCTGTTGCTGCTGCTGCTGCTGCTGCTTAAGTACGCTCCACCAATTAAGAGTCATTTACTTGGCTTTCTTACTTTACTACCTTTTTCCAAATACCTTTGAATGGAACATCTTTTGAACAAGCTGAACAAAGAACCACCGCATTGTTAGAGCATTCGGCAGCAGCAGCAGCAGGAGTGTGAAATGAAAATCATTTCGCCTGAAAAAAAGTTGCCTGCCTGTCAGCCACACTGGATCACTCAAGTTTTCACCAGAAAACAAAAGAAAAAACCGCGTGTTTATAATTGAAATTTTCGTGGTTGGCCTTGTCAATTTGTAAGTGACACTTTTAAAGTTCAAATGGACGCCAATTAATTACTTCATTTTTGTAGGTTATTTTTTTAAACGAAAGTTTTCGATTGTTCCAACCAGTGTGTTTGTAGGAAAGGATTTTAGGTTTTCTTTGGGTTCATGGCGTCGAAATTTTTATTAAAGCTGATTAATTACTTTGAATTAATTCCAGAACCATGATGGGACACCGAAGTAGTGGTATTTTTGAAGGAGAAGGGGGACATTTTAACAGGTGATGAAGTCAGTCACTGCATGTTTTTATTTCGTCTTGATGAAAATGTTCCACGTTAATGCAAGAATTTACTTTGTAGGTTGGTAGAAATGGGTGAAATTAACTTCAAAAGACATTGGCTTGATAACGGCAAAATGCGCTCGAATAATCAAAATGTAGATTATTTCACGTGTGAAATTTTTGCTTGTAGTGTTATGGGTTTTTGAACTTAACGTACAGTATTTCAAAATCCTTCAATGATGAATGATAATATGCATGAATCAAACGCTGTTCTTTCTATAAATTTTCTGTGATTTTGAGATAAGCAACAAGTTTTATCCAAAGTATTTTACGCGATCTCCATATCTGAAATGTATATTTTTTCAAATGAAAAGTGGTAAAATGGTCAAAAGCCAAGCAAGAGAATGATAAAAAAAATTCAGTTCATTGTATCATGGAGTCATTCGTAAGTACTTTATAGAGAAAATGCATTTAAACTCTTTCTTATTTTTATAAATATATAAATAAACTTATCCTCATCCCTATCCTAATATTTGGCCTAATGCTTTTCGAATTCCTTGCCCTGATTCTGGTCCAAAGCGCATGTTTAAATCAATTTCGGAATTCTTGTTCTAGTCCTTTTCCGAAACCCTGTCTCATTTCTTGCCCCCAATCTTTGTTTGTTCTAATCGTTGTCCGTATGCTTATTCTTGTAATCATTTTTTAATATTTTTTTAACAAATTATATTTGTTAAATATAATTTTTTTTTTATTTTATTTATATTTTTATTTCTTTTAAATTTTTATTTTTTCTTTTTTATATTAAATTTTATTTTTAATTTTGTTTATAGAATTAATTTGATTTTTATTTTGAACTTGCTGATATACCCGGTTTCACTCGGGTGAAAAAATTTACAATTTTGAATTTAGTCCTCGTTTTAATTTATTTTAAAAATCCAAATAATGAATAAAAAGCTGCACTTAATTGATTAATAAATAACTTTAAAGCTCTTATTATAGGTCCATATTTTTCTACCGGTTGAAAATAAAGAAATACCGAGGATACACGAGGAAATACACTAAGAGAAAAAATATTAAATTTATCCATAAACTTTTTTAATTTATCCAAAAAGCAAGCCAATTTTGCACCAATAACGCATTTGCATATATCGACTACGTAAATATTTCAAATTTATTTAAATACTTTTTTAAACTTCATCCGCCCAGAAGAGTCTTTCAGACTCATTTTTTTTTTAAGTCAATAAAATCTAAGTTATGGATTCAAATGTGACGATTTTTCGTAGCAGACTTCTAAAATGAAGTATAATGAACTGAAAAATATACTTTTGAAATAATTTCAAATATTTCAAATTATAATAAAAAAATTAAATATAAAAAAGCAACACTAAAGCTCAGAAGAGTCTCAGAGACTCCGTATTGAAAATCAGTGCAATAAGAGTAGTATTGTCACCATGCTACCGGAGTTTTAAAAGATTTCTTTAATAATACAAACAAAATTAACTTTATTTGGTTGTTGAAAATTGCGCAATTTCTTTTAGAGAGACAACATTAGTTATTGTAAATATAGCTGATGCAATAATTACAAGGAATTCTCCTCACTAGCCAAAAAATGAGTAATTGAGCAAATGCTCTGTACATTAGATGAAACAATAATTATACCGAAATGAGAAAATTGCGCGGGCTTCAATTATTGCAAATATTGATGAGCTTAGGAAAGGAGTGTGAAAAGAAATTACTTATTTTGCTGCGTGCATTATAGTTTGATCTGAGCTTTAGAATGGCCACCACAAAAAGAAAATTTCTGACTGATGATGAGATTATTTAGGCGCTTCATGCCGAATCCGATAATGAATCAAATAATAATGAAAGTGATGATGAAAACTTTGATGATTCTTTGTCTGAAGAGGAGTATGCTTCAACAGAACTAGCTTCTGAGGATGATGCAGACTCTACTGAAGGTTATGCAGTTGAAGATAATGACGAAAGCCTTGAGAATACTGAACAGATAGACGGAACTATCTGGAATTCGTTACCAATAGCACCACGAAAACTTGTGCCTTCATTTCGATGTTCAGCGAAAAAGGTCGTTTTACCTCCGAGTTACAAAGTGGATGAACCAGTCGATACTTTTTCTCTTTTTATGAACGACAAAATAATCGGCATGCTTGTAAAGTATACGAACTTGGAAGCAATGAAAAGAAGTGGGAGTTCTTGGAAACCAATAAAATTATATTAAAATTAATAAAATTAACTTTAAATATAAAATAAAATTAATTAAATTATTAACAAAGTTAATAAATATGAAATAAACTGAATTTAAAAAAATTAATATTAAAAATTACATTTAAATAATCTGATTTCTTCATAAAATCATAGCGGAGTCTTTCAGACTCTTCAGAGCAGTTGTATTACAAAAGCTTTCTGATCTGGTGAAGGTTAATGAAATCAAATATTTGAATATTTAAACAGAATTAATAAAAAACATACTAAAATTATACACGAATTCTTTTAAAATATCTTTCGAATATTTAATATTTGAAAATAAAACCATCGCATTTAAAGAAAATTTATATAAAAATATTGATTTTAAAAAACAACATATTTAAATTCAATAAGAATTAGAATTTATAAGAAGCAAAATATGCAGGTAAATGATAACCGGTGCAAGACATCAATCAGAAAATATCAAGATGTCACTCCACCCTACATCATTTCATTAAGCGACTACCCATCGCACTCACAAATCATCTTGGCCAAACATCTAGGCTATATTACCCTTGCAACATTAACTAAATGAGAACTATAAGAAACCTGCAACTGCAAGAAATAAACTGCAGGAACAGAGTGCGATGCTGTTGCTGCTTGTCGGCTATTTCAGCTGTATGGAATATGTGTGTAGGTGTGTGGTATAAATAAAATTTAAATACGGGAAAAAACGAGTTGTAAGGAAAATATTTGATTTTTCCACGTAAATATATAAATAAAATTTATACTCAGGTGTGGATAATGTTAATATGCGTTATTTCCCTTAGTGTAGTTTTATAGCGATAACTTTTGAGCGGACAGAGGTATATTTAACGTACAGAGATATTGGTATATCTATTTCACGTAAATTATTCTTGTAGCTTAGCTTTTTTATAAAAAGAATAGAACAAAAACTTGAAAAATAATTATTTCTTAAATTTTAATGTGACCTTTTATTTACATTTATATTTATATTGAAATCAAATTTGAGTTTTAGACCAAGTATGCTGTCAACAAGAAAACATGAAAACAATAAAGTGTTAAGTGTGAAGTGTGGATCTCAGTGAAAAGTCATGCAAGACTACTGATGAGTTGGTTTAGCGCCCAACGAAACATTCTATCTAGTCTACTGTATGATTTGCTCTAAACAGAGCCGTTGTTATTGTTGTTGGTTGTTGCCTTCATTGTCTTTATGTGTGGTCTGTTTGAGTACTATAATTATAACAAATTATCAGCTTTTGGCGTTCGCGTACGCAAAAAACTTGCAAAATAAGAGAAATTAATAGCGTAAAATGACAGTTAACTTGGAGGGGAAGTTGCAAATTCCTGCTGGAAAAATTTTTACTGTCGAGAATTTGCAAGCTAGAAAACAGCTGATTTAAGACAGTTGTAATTTGAACAATCAAACAAATTTAGTAAAATTGATATTCAAAAGCCGTAGGATTGACTGCTACTGTCGTCGAAATATGGAATGTATCGAGGTTTCGAGGCTTGCAAGTTTTTACAAGTTTTGCGTTCGCATACTTTTTTGGATATTTTTCTATTTGAGAGAGCATTGTGCGTTATTCTCTTGCAAGTTGCTGCTGGATATTTTTCACTGGAGAAGTACGCGAACAGACAGACCAGTCAACATACTTGACCTTAAGATCAAATGTTTTTCAATATGGTTTTAAAAAAATATAAGCTAAGCTAATGGCACCCCTCAAATTAACACCCCTATTAAGTGATTGAATTGAATTTATCAACGAAAAAAAATTGAATGAAATATATTCAAAAACAACGGAATTATTTACATCGAAAGTAAAATATAAGAATTTCTAATAGTTTTAAAATTAAATTAATTTCATAATTGATAATTATATTAGCTGCGTTCGATTCGCCAGCTTACACTCAATTCATGTCGCTAATTTCAAAATTCGTTTGTAAAAACAACAACAAAGTCTACAGCTAGTTGAGTATAGAGTAAGTCAATTATCAGTTGAGTTGAGTAAAGTTGCGTTGCCAAGTTCTTATTTTTTAGTTGGTTTGTGTACGGAATAAGTAAAATGTAATAGATTCTGTCAAAATGTGATGTGAGTACAAAAACAAAATCAATTTCCTTTAAGGCGGGAGATACCTTATAATTTCGGAAAAATTTCGAATGTTTTTTCGAATTTATCTTTAAAACAAGTTTTAAGTTATTTATATTGGATTGAAATTGCATAGTGACCCAAAAACACAGCGTGACGTGAATAGGGTTAAAAAAAATTATAAACTGCTTGTAGTGACGATATTCGCACAAATACTTTGCATGGCTACAGTATTATTGAAATCTTCGAAGCTTGATTTCTGCACTATCAGAATTTTTAATTTGTTCTGTATGCAAGCACAAAATAAGTTTTGGTGAGTCAGGATCGAGAGGCGTAGGTTTATAAAATTTCAGCAAACCTTGCTGCTGGAATATTTATTGAAGGCTACACCTCCATTCTGAAGCTCATGGACGAGTTGGGTATAATTATTGGCACCTATTGCAAAGTTTTCGCCATGAATACCGATAAAGCACGAGTAGCGAAGCAGAACCGAAAGAGTCTCTCCAAGACAAAAGCAGCTCGTACAGCTCAGATGTACCTTCCGGAAGTATGTACCTACAAGTGGAATGATATGGTGTGAATAAATAATTTTTTTTTGGGATCAAAACTGTAGAAAAAATAATCGAATCTGGACCTTCGATTAAACAGTCGATAAAAATTTTAGTTTTTAGATTTTTCATTATATTACAGGTTTATACTTCCCTTCAAAATATCAGTTCTCGAAGAAAAAAACCTCGTTTGTTTCATGTAAGTGGAAAATTTTTGATAGCTACAGGAGATACTCTGCAGACCCACCATTTACTAAAAATATAGGAAAATAAAAAATTATCCAATTATGTTCTCAACTTAAAAAAGAATTATAAAACAAAACTAATTTCACCCTGTCTAAGGATATCTCCTCCCTTAAGCAGTTTCTTCGTTTTCAATTTAATTTATTGGCAGACTTCATATGGTCTGTCAAAACAAAAGTATTGCCAACTATTCAGCAAGTAACACCTAAGTGAGAAGCCGTTTTTTTCGTAATTGAGTTGAGCACTGGCGAATCGAACGCAGCTATTATAAATTTTTCTACAAGGTGGCGCAAAAGTAATCCTCCTATCAGAAAATGCTATAAATTTTGCAATTGGCCCCTAATGTCAGTTCTGTTTTGACATTTGTGTAGTAAACACATGCGAAATACACGTTAATAAACAATGTTACGCTACACTGCTCCAGAACGCGGAATTAATCACCACCAAGAGGAAGATGATTTTTCATCAAAAATAATCATTAGTGATGAGGACCATTTCCATCTTAGCGGGTACGTAAATAAGCAAAATTTACGCTTCTGGGGCACTGAAAATCCGCATGTAACCCACGAAGAGCCATTACACCCGATCAAAGTCACTGTATGGTGTGCTGTTTTCGCTGGAGGAGTCATCGGACCTTTTTTCTTCGAAGACGGTTACTGTGAATGGTGAGCGCTACAGAGCAATGATCAACGAGTTCTTTTTGCCGCAACTTGATGAATTGGGATTGGAAAACATGTGGTTCCAACAGGATGGTGCAACGGCACACACTCCACGTGCCACAACCGATATGCTGAAGGATGCATTTCCCGGGCGCCTAATCTCCCGATTTGGGGATTTGCACTGGCCAGCAAGATCGCCTGATTTGACCGCTCCAGACTTCTTTTTGTGGGGCTTTTTGAAGTCGCGGGTTTATGTCAACAAGCCTCAGACTCTTGCAGCTCTTAAAGACAATATCCGTCAAGAATGTGAGGACCTATCGCCGGAAGTTTTGGCCGAAGTAATGGAAAATGCCATAAAAAGGGCTCAAATGACAATCAACTGTGGCGGCGGCCATTTACATGACATCATATTCTCGACTTGATGTAAAAAAATTAAAAGACCAAATCAAAATAATCCACAAGAAGAATCAAAGTTTTTAATTTTTTTTTTAAATTACAGCCAAAAAACATCGGAAGGTTATTTTTGCGCCACCTTGTATAATATTTACAACTCAATAATTTCAGAGTTCATCAAAATTAATAATAAATAAAAATCAGAAATAATTAGTGTGAAAACCTTAAAATTATGCTCCACACAATCAAGATTTCTTGAACAACCACAATAACAACAACAACAACAAACTTGCCGACACACTCAAATGTGTCTAAAAACATATATCTACACAGTTTATTAACATTTATACAATTATGTACGAATACAAGCAGAAAACAAAAAAACACAATTCAACTTTGTGTGTTGAACTTTAAAGTTTCGAAACTCCTTTTGAAACTTTCGCTCTGGTTGACTTCCTCACGCAAAACCACAGAACACAATAACAACTAACAACAATTGCGGCAACATAAACATACATGCACAAGGCACAATACAGCAAAAGACATGGCTTTGTGTAATGGTGAGTATACATATGTTTGTGTGTGTGCATGTATATGTGTGGGTTGAAGTACTACATGTGTGTGCTTACAAATAAATATCACATATTTTCAATAACAATTAAAACTTTCGTTAGAACATTCATGGCCGCAATCAATTTCAATTCAATTTTCATCAATTTTCTTGGTTGCTGTTGCTGATGTTGTTGCTGTTGATGTTGGAGCTATTAAAAGTTGGCAATTGTTGTGAGTATGTTGTGTTTGTGTGTGTGTGTGTGTGTGATGGGTGTGTTGGCGTTGAAGCTGATGGCAGCCCAAATTATAAGAACAATAATAGCAATAATGACAACAACAACTGCGCCATGTATAACTTTCAATAACTATTGAATTGAGAGACGAAAAAGTTTTTGCGCCCATAAATGGCGCCAAAAGCGGAAATAAATTTTCGAATAACACTAAGTGAAAATATAATGACACTGAAAGAAAACATATGGCACAACACAGACGAGTCTTAAAATGAAGGTTGCTTGTATTTTTTATTTTTTTTTTGTTTTAATTGAACAGGCGTTAGTTTAACTGACTTTCACCTATAATTTTTTTATAACACCTAAAATATCTTTTTATCCGCTTATTTTATTATCACTCTCAATTTGTAGGCTACACGCATATACATTTTACGTTCACCGCAAATTAAAAATTCGCCAAATACATTTCGTTTGCGAGTTGTATTTGACACAATCGAATATTCAGTTGTCAACTTAAAAGTAAATCTTATATATTTATATATATATATATATATATATATATATACTTATATATCACAAGCTATTCCGGTCATTATCGGTGGCGTCCGTGGCGTAGTTGGTTAAAGTGCGTGGCCTCTATGTCAACGAATCTGGAGACCCGGGTTCGAACCCCAGCAGCGACAGAAAATTATTTGAATTAAAATAATTTTTCTGTACGGCCGCCACCTCTCTGCAGACAATGGCAAACCTCAGAGAGTATTTAAAATGCCATGTAAAGCTTCTTGAGAACAAGAACATTCCGTTCATCGCCGTTCGGAGTCCGCGTTAAACCTGTAGGTCCGGTTCTCGGTCAATTGTGTGCAAACTTAAAACACGCACAACACAATTGATCATAAGAAGCTAGGTCAAATTCCTTTGAAGGGCTGAAATGGCCAGTTATGTATTTTATTTATTTATTATTTCGGTCATTATTATTTATTATATTGTCTTTCCCCTTATCTCCGTCCGTGTTCTTATGGATTATATTCATCGCACCTCAGCTGCTATCTTCGTCCGCAAAATTACCATTTTGCTTGTATAGAACAGTTTGTCCATAAAGTAACTCTGAATTATAAGCGTTGTGTGTACAACGAAGCGAAAAACAAAGAAAGTTTTTAGTTAAAACAAAAAATGTTTGAACGTTCAATAGGGTGGCAATTATATGTCGAGCATATAATCGACAGGGAAATTTTGACATTTCAACTCTCCACATGGTTTTAGTACTTGCTAGCATTGAACAAATTTTTCGTCTCTAAAGCGTGCTAAGTAGTGAAAAAAATTCCGCTGCCTTTTCGCAGCCTTTGCCTTTTTTTTTGTCAAAAACTCAATTCAATTCTTATGAAAAGTTTCTTTCCATTTCTACAGGATACTAGGCTTTAGGTAGCAAAGAGAAGCACCGTGCCAAATCAGATGAATACGGTACATGATTTAACCCTTTGACGACCCCTCCTGAACCGCTGCAAAATTCGTTCATCCGACATAGGATTCTTGTTAAGCGACTCCAAATTACTAAACAAAAGCGTCGCAAGAACAATTTTTTTTTACCTGCAAAAGTGCGAAAAATCATGGGACCTATATGTCCCAATGTTCGTCAACGGTAAAAATGTATACCACTATTTTCTCTCGTTGACAGTATGCGAACGAAAAGTTTGAGGTTGAATTTTGATTTACTTCATGAGAACTCGTTGTTTTTAATCTGTTTTGAAAGCTAACCAATGAAAGTTTAAAAAATAACCTTTGCA
Organism: Pherbina coryleti; assembly: GCA_943735915.1. NCBI lineage: Eukaryota > Metazoa > Arthropoda > Insecta > Diptera > Sciomyzidae > Pherbina > Pherbina coryleti. Next base: position 47,382,737 of record OX030951.1, on the reverse strand, counting down.
ATGTTGGTACTTTGACTTCTATATGACTATTGGTTTAGGGGATATTCCCAAAATATTTTAAAATAATGTTAAAAATCCCCAAAAATTCTATAATAATATCTGGCCTTCTATATTTGCTACTGGTAATGTTTGACATCCAATGAAAGGTTGAAAAATATCCTTTCCAATGGTGGTACTTTGATCTCTTTACGACTATTCAAAATATCACAAAATAGGTTAAATTTTCAAAAAAATTGGATCTTTCATTCGATGCAAAACAAAACTCCGTAACGAAAAAATTGTTGGGATTTTTTAACGAATTTTTGACCTATTTTGGAAATATCTTCTGTACCAATAGTCGTAGAGTGGCCAAAATACGACCATTAGAAAGAAAATTACACTTTTGATTTTCTTTTTATTTCAGTATTACTACGACCACGATCGCAAATCAAAGACCAAATTCTACTTGTGTCTTTTCTGCGATCGCTTTGATTTATGTGTGCACAATCAGTGTCGGATCTAGGATTCACCAGAGGGGAGAAGGACTGAGCTTACAGTTTTATAGTCGAAGGGGGAGACTGAAACGGCTTTTAGCGCTTTTTTAAATATTTTTTCCCACACAAAAAAATGTTCAAGGGGGATGGCGGTTAAACCCTTTTCAACCCATATGTAAATCCGCCGATGTGCACTGTGGTAACAACAAAATTTCTACTTCGAATATTGATTCATTTTCTATACCTGCATTGGAGGTCCGCGGGCAACTGGCTACTCAAATGATCAATACGGTCACCAACCGCGAAGTTGTAAGACAGGTACCTAAGAGATTTAAACTTGCGGATATTTCTTCCCTGTCCGATAATTCTGCAAAAGTGAAACGGGACGTAAGGATGTATTTTCTGTTCAAAACAACACAAAGGCCATCGAAAAAATACTTTTTGAGCCTTTTGCAAAAAACTATTTTGCTTCATCATAAGAAAATGAAAATTCAATGCATTGATCAAAAATCCAAAGAAATTTACTTTTCAACAAAAGTAAATATGTCTTAGGTTTTTACCGTTGACGACTATTGGGACATATAGGTCCCGTCAGATTTGGTGGTCGCGTGGTTAGCCCAAGTGGACTATCTTTTTTTGCTATTTTTTCTTAAAAAGTGGAAGGTTGCCCGCAACTTTCCCAAAAATTTTGTACCTATAGCTCCTCCTACCCCAAAATATTGCAGCAAGAAGAAGGGGGAGAAAAAGTAAAGATTTTTCGAATTTGGGGTGTTCTGGTATGCAAAGGGATGAATCTACCCTTGAAAATTAAGTACTTTCTGGAAGCCACATTCATTCCCTGTTGAATGATATCTTGTAAAGAAAAATCATTTGCATATTTTTTTTCAGGAAAAATTCGAAAGTAAAAGGGTCACCGGTGACTTAATGGTCGTCAAAGGGTTAACACACATACTTGATTTCGAGCCAAAAATTGACGAAACATTCCATGTGTGTGGAACAAATTTTGAACAGCCTTTGTTTATCCAAATCCTCGTGAAGAATTATTCGAATAATGATTTTGCTGATGGTTAAGGCCATATCCATCCTTCTCACTGAAGCAACGAGATCTTCTGCAACATAATCACATACTTTTTTAATCATTTCAGACGGATCATTGGCCTTCCTGTGTGTTTGCCATCCTCCAGCGTTTTTTTTGATATGCCAGCAATGATCTGATCGGTTTAATTATACATACGGTACATTATATAGTATCTTCTAAGATTTGTTTAGAATATACCTTAAAGTGCTGATAAAAAGTCGTTTAACCGACATTTGAAAATTAAGGCTGTCCCAAAAGCCACTGACATTTTAATTTTTAAATAAATCTCATTGTTTTATTGAAATCTTTGTGAGTATTTATTGAATTATAAAGAAAAATATGGAGGTTATTGATGAATTTAATATGTTGACCTCGACCTTAGTTGCACACGGTAATCCCTTTGTCCCTTTGTAATTTTTTATCCTCATGTAATTTTCATGACATTCTGGTATAATAGGTCAACTGCGGTTCCCGCTGCATTTTTGAAGGAGAAAACAAACCACAACAATAACATTGTATCTTGGAAAACGGTAAGTGGTAGCACACATCGGGTATATTATAGCAAATATTAACACTTTGCTATAGTGTTAATTATAGCATACATTTTTTATAGCAGATTAATTATAGCATACAGGCGCACATTTTTGGGAAGAATATGAAATGGAAAATGTAAAGGCTTTTTATGTTTTTGGGTTCGCTTCCGATTTCGATGTCAGAAATGAGTTTTGACAGCTGCCAACTGTCAAATCAGCTGTCATGTTACGTAATATACAATGAAAATTAGGTAACAGGCGTTCATTGGCTGTTCCAGGAAGATTAAAGACCAATAATGTTTAGGGAAGAATTTTTCGACGGTTGACAGCTGTAAAAATTACCAGAATGTAGTGAAAATTGAATTTGGGCGTCGTTTTACCGGTTTCCAAGGTTATTGAACAAGATTTTAACATTGGAGATGAGTTTTGACAGCTATCAACTACCAAAATATATATCAGTTCCATCGTAAGTCGGAACAAGAGCACACCAGAAAATGAAATCAGCGTGTTTTCCGAGAATTTCAACTATAGCGTGAATCTTGACAGAAGTTTTTATAGTTGAAAGCTGTCAAAAATTACTTAATTATTTAAATTAATTAATCATAATCAGCGACCCCAAAAACATATATCTAGGTTATAAAATCATATTGTTCATTGCCAAAATTTCGGGTAAACGATTTTTTCATCTTTAATTATTAATAACAAATTCCCAGTAAGCAATAATGCCAAAATTCAAGTTAACTTGGTTGAAGGAATCCACAGCACCCATTGTTCATGTTAGACATCGTCTAGTATTCAAAATATCGGCGTTTGAAAGAGAAAATTTAATTTTAATTTCGCCCCGCAAAGGGTTAATTGTTTTTCAATATCCCAAAACATATTAATTTCATTTTAAGCATATTACATTTTTTATTATATCTCAAAAACGGGGCAACTAATACAGGGTGGACCAAATAAATGTTTTTTTTTATGCAATAATATAAACAAAATTAAACTTTTCCCATGTATTATGGCTTTATTAGTAAGAGCAAATATTCTCATTAATTATGGAACTCAACGTCATTCAAGTAGCTGCCTCGGCTGGCTTCGCAGTAGCACATTAGACAGTTGTATCCCATCTTAGATGATCTGTTTATGATTATAGTCATTTGTGGTAGCCACCACCGCAATTATTCTGAAATGTATGGTTTTTCTAAGATGTCATGTCCATCTTCCTAAAAAAATGTTACATATCAAACTACAATAAAATTTTATTTATGGATTGAGTTTTCAAACTATCTATAAAAATACAACTAGAAATAAAATATAACTTCCGCTCAATGTTTTTTTACAAAATTAAATTTAAAGTGCTTTATATGCTAACGATACACAAAGAACTAAAATTACTCTATGAATTATTGCACCTGATGAAGCCATATACCCATGATTTTCGACTAAAATGTGCTTTTGTCAAGATTTTGATGCTTTTTGCTTTTACGAGTAGTATTATTATTATTGTTATTATTATAAACGGCGCTGTTATTGCTGTTGTTGTTGCCGTTTTGTGTCGGTCTCTTACGTTATGTAATCAGTCAACCAAATTCTTGCTGATTGTCCATTGAAGTTTTGTCGGCTTTTGGCTGTTGGTTGTTGGTTGCTATACCTACAAAACTTTCAATAACTTTCGATGCTTTGGCTCAAGTTTTATCCTTGATTCCCCAGCGTAAACAATGAATTCTATTCACTATACGCAGTAGTACTCGTATGTGTTGTAGAAAGTTTTATCTGCAAATTATTATTATTGTTATGAATATTTAGATATTATTATTCAACAATGACAAATAGTTGTGGGTACGCTGTTCGTTCCATCTACGCAATATGTACGCACTACTGCTCGTACGTTGTACTCGCATATGTATTAAATATCTGTTTTGTGTAGCGTTGTTGTTTTGTAGTTGTGTGCTCTGTGTGTCTGTCAGTCAAAATGTTACCTTGGAGACCCATCTAGTGTATATTCTGGATATTTGGTGCGATGCGATAGAGACGGTGACAGAAGGAGTGTGAGGTTGAAAGAGAGAGAGTGGGGTACAGAAAATTACTGAACTGGAATGGCTTTTACGTGTAGTTCATGAAATACACAAATTATTAATAAGAAATTTGTTAACATATACTTTTTTTTTTTTTTTCTTTTGTTAGTTAAGATACCGAAACCAAGTTTGTGAAACCAATTTCGATATGGGCTTAGCATAAAGTCCAATTGGGCCGAATGAGGTGTGTAAATAAAAGCAGTTGCAATTATTTGGTTACTAATTGGTTAAAGATCCTTTGAGACATTGTTACATATTTGCTTTGTGGTACGAGAGTGTGTGTGCGGGTGTGTGTATATTCAAGTGTGAGAGTATGTACTTTGTGTGTATATATTTGCTTTTTTATGGCTGGACACATGAAACATTTGCGTGCCATTTGAATGTATTTGAACCTATGAATAATTTATTGAAATTCATCAAATAAGAAAATAGTTCTATCAATTGTACAGCATCAGTGTATTCTTGATAATAGACAAACTTATCAATAGACTTTATTATCACGAAATATTATATAGTTATGAATGTGAGTCAAAACCAATAGATTGATAGATGTTATTTGAGAAGTACTGGAAATATCAAAACTTTAATAATGTTGTAGTCATCAGTTCTAGTCAACCCAGAAACATGAGCATGTTTAAAGAAAGCATCACACTGAAAGTAAAATGGTAGGAAATTTTAATAAAACGTATTAAATTTTAATAAAAACGTTTTCAAACATCACCCAATGCGTCGTTTATTAAAATTAAATACATTGGTATTAAGTAAAAATTTAATTAAAATTTGTTTGTTTTCAATAAGAAGTTATTAATTTGCAAGGTGCATTGAATTTAATTAAAATTTTATTAAATAGCATATGTTTTTTAATTTATTTTATTATTAGGTTTTACTTCTACTGTCACTATGCCGAGAAAGTTACCCGGAATTTATTTTTGGCAGAGAACGCTTGAATTTTGTAACTGAGTTCTTATCTACTTTTGATGCAAACTGTACCAAGGTTAACCTAGATCGTATTATACTTTTAGGCATAGCCTTAATTCATGTGCATCTTCGAACCTAAGTAGAATCTAAGTAGCTTGAGTGGATCACAGTGTAAAGTCATACGAAGGCTACTGATGAGTTGGTGTAGTGGCCAACGAAACAGTCTGTATAGTCAAGCTGTGTGATTTGCTCTATACAGAGCCGTTGTTGTTGTTGTTGTTGGTTGTTGCCTTCTTTGTTCTTCAGGTTGTCTTGTTGTCAACATGCTTGGCCTAAAGCTCAAAAAATTTGTTTTCAATATAAATAATGAAAGGCCGTATTCAAATATTAAGAATAAAAAAATAATCTCAATAACTTTGAAATAGGTTTGTGATCAAAATATGGTTATAACCTTTGTCGATGCGAGGCATCCAGGGTGTAACCATGATGCTTTTGTTTGGCATCATAGTACAGCAGAACAACATTTCCGATCGGCCTTCAACAATAGAAGAAATGGTATAGCAGGGAATTGTGCTAATTGAAAATAACATCACTAATTTATGTTTTTTAAATTAGGAGATTCCGGTTACCCTCTTTTATCATATTTAATGACACCAATTCGAAATTTTCAGAAATTTTAAGCGCGGGCCAAAACTTAAAACAACAAAAAAGATACAGTAGTTTCAACTATGTCGTAACACAAGACGTAGAATTATTCAATTCGCTTTTGTTGACATCTTTTTTAAAAAATATTTAGCAAAATATTTATTTCATACACCTGACCTTTAAAAGAGCGCCGGAGAGGGTTGATATGTATCACCGACCCCAATTACTTTTGCAAAAGGAGCATTTTTGCCTTTGACACCTATTCCCTCCGACTACTCCTTAGGGGGCTCCTATACAAATTTTATGGTTTTTGTATATTTATGCCATACACCTGAGCATATGACCTTTAAGAGAGTGCCGGAGAGGGTTAATATGTCTTACCGACCCCCATTATTTTTGCAAAAGGAACATTTTTGCTTTTGACACCTATTCCCTCCGACCACTCCTTAGGGGGGCTCCCATACAAATATTATGGTTTTTGTATATTTATTCCATACACCTGAGCTTATGACCTTTAATAGAGTGCCGGAAAGGGTTCATAGGTATGAGTGACCCCCATTACTTTTGCAAAAGGAATATTTTTGCTTTTGACACCTATTCCCTCCGACCACTCCTTAAGGGGGCTCCCATACAAATTTTATGGTTTTTGTGCCGGAAAGGGTTAATATGTATTACCGACCCCAAATTACTTTTGCCTAAGGAGCATTTTTGCCGTTGACACCTATTCCCTCCGACCACTCCTAAGGGGGCTCCTATACAAATTTTATGGTTTTTGTATATATATGCCATACACCTGAGCATATGACCTTTAAGAGAGTGCCGGACAGGGTTAATATGTCTTACCGACCCCCATTATTTTTGCAAAAGGAACATTTTTGCCTTTGACACCTATTCCCTCCGACCACTCCTTAGGGGGGCTCCCATACAAATTTTATGGTTTTGTCGATGAAACCGGAAACTGTCGATAAATAGGTAGCAAGTTTAAGCAAACAAAAACATCAAATGTTGGCTTTATATTTCATATAATTTTGTAAAATTTAAATAAGTTAGAGAGTTCTAACATGAATTTTTGTCGCATTGAGGATCAAGCAGACAAACAAGTGCTAACATCAACATTGTACGATCTGTACTTTAGGCCCACCAAAGGCTCAAAAAGTTATATAAATACCGACACCTGCTCAGTATCAACCACCCTACTTACCTCCGAGAATGACGTATTCTACGTCAAAACAAACACAAAATGTTGCTCATTATTGTGTTTGACAAAAAATCAAACAAAACAAAAAAACAATTACAATGCAATAAAATCACATGTCATGAAACACACTGTATGAAAATTTGGTTTATTTTTTTTAAATATATTAAATGTTTGATAGATATTACAATTATGACAAATCAATAAACTCCATTTTATTTGCCAGTGCACTGCGACAAGACTTAATTTCTATTACAAAAACAATGTTTGCACGAAAAATTACTCGACACACAAGTAACGGGACAATCAGTTTCAGCAACGACATCAACGAGTATGCATTATTTTATTTTGGCTTTGCATGCAATTGTTTTTTAAAGTTCACTGGAAAATGTGCTGAACACTGAACAAGTGCGGTATGTGTTGTTGTTTTTTGCAGGTATTCTTTGATTTTGGCTCATCGCAAAGACAAAATTAAGATAGAAAAAAATTTGTATGAAGGGCCAAGCGGGCCATACGGGCAACTACGTGGGCATGTTTGATTTATGACATAAACAAACTTCAACATTAAATTATGGAGATAGGAAGACCAAAAGAAAAAAACAAATTTTTAAATAAGGAACTAGATAATTGAAAAAGTAAATAAAAATTAAATGACTAAAAATTTAACACAGGATTTTTAAATCCCCAGGACTTCTTCCACTGCAGCAGCAAGTTTTTTTGGAAGTTTCGGCGTTTGCTGTTGTAGCTATTTGTCAGATAGCCAAATTTTGTCAAATTTGTCAAATTTTACTTTGAATCTCCTCTATGGTGGCTTTCCGGTTTTTTAATTCAGGACGAATCAGCTTCCCTTGTTCTTTCAAATAGTGTCTTTTTCGCTTGACAGATTTTGGAGCTGAATTTTCGGCACTTCTCATCGATCGGGCCTGAATCGAAGCAGTTGCTAGCATCGGCGTTGTCATCAGTGGACTCGTTGCTCGCATGGGCGTAGCTCGCGTTGGCATTATCACAGCAATTCCTTGAACTCCTCTTGGTGGTGTTGTATAACAACTGCAGCATCGTTATTGCTTGAACGCGGTTGGACACCAATATCAACGCAGCGTGGTTGTGCAGCAGTTGAAATGAGGACAATTCTGTCTATTGCTTGCTCCATTTCTGTTAGTGGGTTAAAGCGAAACGGTCCGCCACCTGTTTCTCTCATACTTTTTGCGTTTTCTGATATTTTTTTCTTTGTGTCCCTTCAGATCTGCCCAAATCTTTTTTAAATTTTAAATGAAATTTAGTGTAATGCAACCACATATTTGAACAATTTTACCTTTCTCCACTCCAAAGCACTTCTTTGTGGCGGACCGTAGGAGTGTACTTTATCAGAAATGGCGTTCCATTCTTCATCTGCTTTTGCTCGATTGACTCCAAAAACTGGAGTACCTTTCGCCAGCTCTCGATTTTTTTTTTTCATTTCAAGCACCAGGACTCCAAATTGCTCCGTTGTTGTTTTCTTTGTACTAAAAAGATTAAAATTTATAAAACAAATATGAAATGTTTGTTTATTCTTTATTATACTTATAAAACAAAAATTACATTTTCTTTGCATCAACTTCCATTTTCAGCACGATAATAGTTTTGCTCTCGTCAAATTTTGACGTTTCGTTTTGATTTTTTTGCCTACAAAGATCCAACTTCACAATGAGGTTACGTCTTCGTTCGTTACTGAGTCAGCTGTGTTCGTTTGTGTCTGACATCCTTCATACATGGATTCAAATTAGCTGATTTACTCCTATTTGACGATGCGTTCGGGATCTATTTCACGCAACGTTCGTTTTACCTAAACAGGGCATAAGTCAAGAATTTGGTTAAGGATTAAAACAAAAGTTTGGACATGAAATAGGTGTACAAAGAAATACCGTCACGTCAAAACCTAAGGGTGGTCCATGTCACAGCCAAGTCCTTTATTAACATTAAATGGAAGTTCTTACAATTTTGCTGTTATACTGATAATTATAATTAAATAATAAACACAAAAAGACGTGTGATCCAGCTTTCTCAAGCACCATTTAAACACTTCCGCTATTCTTTTGAGCATTAGAACTGTGCTTTTAAGTTTCAATTAAATTTTTTAAAACCTCTTTCAACAAAACGCGGTTTTATCGCTTTCCATAGCAACAATATTTGGAGCGTACTTGCTTAAGAGGTATTTATTGCCGGAATCATATGTGTTAAAATGTTTCAATTTATTTTGGGCTAAATAATGTCGACCTCTATTAAGAAGAGGCATCCCTTGAAGAAAAATGTTGCAGTATTTTTTTTTTTCTGTTCTAAAGTTTATGCCCCAATCTTGGTGCGTTTTAAGTGTTTTGATTTATTTTCGCACAATTTCGGTTCATGTTGTTGTTTTTTTTTATTTATTTTTTTTTTTTTTTTTTTACTTTCTTATGTATTAAATTACTACATAGAGTGTGAACTGCTTTGAAGATTTATGCGTTGGCTCTGGCATCGCACGACAGCCCAAGTGAAAAGGAAAGAAAATGAAATAAAAGAAACTTTCATTCGGTTTCAATTGCAGCAATTGACAATGATTCATGGGCGAAAATTCCTTAAAACTATTTCGAGAAGTTAGGAGGGCATTTGTTTTCCCAAAAGTGGGAAAACGATTTCAAGGACATTTTTATTATAGCTGGGCAAGGTTTTCTTTCTCTCGTTTTTGTTTTTCTTTTCGTTTTTTTTTTTTTTTTCCTTGCTGTTGAAGAAAGGTTACTTTTGCCAAAGAGGTAAAATACGCGATTTAAAATCATTTCTGTGAAATCTGTTGCAAGTTAAGAAACTGAAGTACACTACAACTTCTTTTAATATGTATCTCAATAAAATATGCTAATGAATCTCGGAATGTTGGTTAAAAGGTATTTTATACTTTTTATATAAGAAAATTAACCTAAATTTTTCATTCAAGAAAACCACGCTGCAGTTTCAATCCAGTGAAATTAATATCGAAATATCCGTTCTTATAAAAAATAAATCCCGAGCGAATAAAAAATATAAAGGGGCGGAAAATAAATACCTCAATGTCTTGCTACGACAGTGAACTTTTCTCTCCTACAAACCGAAGTCGACAAAAATTGTTTATTTATTGTAATCTTGTTATGAAGAAGGTGCTATCAATCGAAATTCAAACAAACTATTCATGATTGAATTTTAAAACAAGACAAAAGGTAGCTTTGATACTTTTGACCAAATGTGTAGTGTTATGAGCTGCCCACCTAAGACAAAGAGATGGCCAGTGTGCTACTTTTTTGGAATATTGAATATGACTTTCATAAACTCTTATCAATAGTCACACAATATGTGTAAAAAAAATCAATAACTTATCAGTCGCATGGCTTTTATGAGAAAATTGTATTTTGTCCTTGTCAATAAACATATGACAGGCAGACTTGAAATACCAACGAAATAAGAATAACGAAGTCAAAAATCATATCAAAAATGTAAAAACAACGCACGATTTGCGCTATTGGTCCCCTGCCAAGCGACGAATGACAAAAACAACCTGCAAACAATGTGAAAAACACCTCCGTGGAGAGCATCAAATAGTGCTTTATGCCTCATGTTCAAAATGAAAACTGCCGTTCCTGAAAACGTGTTCCTATTTATGTTCTAAGGATTAATTTTAAGAAAAAAATATGTTTAATAAATTTACTTGCTTTAATTTACTCGCTTTTTTACTTTTTTAAATTTATGTTTTCTATAACAAGCCAAATGAAGAGGACCTGTGAAATCTTTGTTTATAATAAAAAGACTAAGGAAAAGCGACTTGATATTGTTTTTTTTTTTCTAAAAATATATAAACAAAATAATAAAAAAATAAATTTTTATGGACTTCTATGCATAGGATTATTATGAAAGAAATTTAAAAAGTGTTGTCGTCCATTTGAAAAACGATGATCTTTACGACATGAAAATAACGATGACGTTCTAGGGTTAAAAGTGTTTGCAAAATTGAAGAAAGTGCTGTAGTATGTGCATAGCTTGCAATGGAGATAATTCTGAAGAAGTCCAAATTAATACAAAGGAATAATTGAACTGTTTTCGTTTTATTGTAGAATTCCCAGTATATTTTGCTTTAACCCTCTATCGAGAATAACCGTCTACAGAAGGTCATTCTTTTTTCTTCATACACAACGTCATAGTAGGCCGTGTGTTTTCAAATTTTTCAAATTTGTTTGTTGTAAATATGTTGTTTATGTGTAATGAAAGTCAATTTAGTACATGTCGATTCATTGCTTTGCAAAACGCATTCAAGTGCAGAAGTGAGTTGAATTTTCGCAAAAAAATTATTTTAAAAATTTACGTTTTTCTAATGCGGGTGAATTTAGTTGTGTTTGGTGGACTGTTTTAAAAAAATTATTTTTTAGAAGGTAAGTGAATATATTTTAGCCTCGTATTAAAATTTTAGTGAAAACTTTTTAAAAAGTATGTTTTTTTCACCAAAAAATAATGACCGTTTGTAGACGGTTATTCCCACTTACGTGATATTTTTTGTATGCATTTCATAGTAAAAATATTCTGTTTTAGATAAATAAATTGTTAGAAATGAGTGCTCCATACCAAAATAAAAGGCGCAATTTGAACAAGCTCTCCGAAGCTGAAATTCAGTTGTTTATGGACACAATGGAAATGGATATTTCCGATGAAAGTGATGGCGATTTTGAGAGTGATGACAGCATAATAGATGCGGATTTTTGCCTTGAAGATACTGGCCCCAACTTTACAGCAGAGGAACTTGACAATGAGGTTTCAGACTGTTTAGAACAGATGACCGAATCCAGTGATGTGTTTGAAAATCAAATAAATACTTCGTTTGATGTTAGTTCGCACGCTGATTCACCAAATTCGAGCAATTGTGTCATCAAAGATTCAATTTCATCGCCCTCATTCAGAAAACCATCAAAGCATTCATACTCCTTGCCCACAGTCAGAAATAACGATGTTGCATACAATTCCACAAATGGTGGATTCACTGAAGAAGGTTTGTATTCTGAAACCTGTTTTGCTGCCTAATTTTCGCGAATCTGTTGCGGAAAGTCTCTCCAAAAGCAAGCATGGTTTGGTGGGTAGACCATCTATAGGAACAGTAAAGCGTTCCTCTACAGGCACTGGAACGAAAGCCAAAATACCACGCGATGGGGATCGATATGATGGGTATGGACATAGCCCTGGAATGTCTGATTCTAAGGGGGAAAAAATATGCAAATTTTGCAAAACCTCGGATACACAAATATTTTGCATGAAATGTGGACTGAATTTGTGCCTTACACCAGCTAAGAACTGCTTTCATGACTTTCACAAACCCACAAAATAATTTTTTTTTATTATATGTTATAACCATATGTATAATATTATTTTTTTACTTTTATTATTATTTACCTTAGTATATATTTACAAATATTGAATAAAATGTAACTTGAATTTGTGCCTCACGCGGGCGAAAAACTGCTTTTATGGCTTTATAATAAATCAATATAATTAGTTATTTCCTTTTAATAATTTTTTGTTAATTTTTCCACTTTTTGTTCACTTATAGTATATGTAATAAAAATGAGTCGATAAAATATTTTATGTTCGCAAGTGAAAAACTTTTACACTTTACTGGGAATAACCGTCTGTAGACGGTCATTTTGATTCTGCTCCTGGAGGATGAACCGTTGAAGGAAATGGAAAAACGAAGTCAGATTTGTAAAATTCATGACCAATTTACCCTAATATGAATTTTATGCCGATTTTTACCCAGCATTTCGATTTGGCCCGATAGAGGGTTAAGGGTATGTTCATTTTCATAGAACAAATCACTTAATAAATAACCGAAAATAAAACTTAAAACATCATAATGAGAGCTCTACACTTTTTAAAACATTGGATTTAATTGAAACTATTATGGAAACACATAAAACTAGAAAACTAAATAAGTATACATTTTAATACACAGAGAGATGAACGATTTTTTAAACCACAAAATCATATCCTTATCATGTCATAGTCCTTTTTCGGTTTCCTAGTCCGGTTTCATTCTGTTATTTTGATGTTTGTGAGCAGAGTTGGTGGCCACGAAAAAAAATTGTTCAAATCATAACTAACTATATATTTGTTTTTGTTGTTGTTGTTGGCGTTGTTGTAGTTTTTGTTGTTGTTGTTGTTGTTGTTGTTGTTTTTGTTGTTCTTGTTGTTGTTGTTGTTGTTGTTGTTGTTGTTGTTGTTGTTGTTGTTGTTGTTGTTTTTGTTGTTGTTGTTGTTGATGTTGTTGATGTTGTTGTTGTTGTTGTTAATATTAATGTTAATGTTAATGTTAATGTTTATGTTTATGTTTATGCTTATGTTAATGTTAATATTAATGTTAATGTTAATGTTAATGTTAATGTTAATGTTAATGTTAATGTTAATGTTAATGTTAATGTTAATGTTAATGTTAATGTTAATGTTAATGTTAATGTTAATGTTAATGTTAATGTTAATGTTAATGTTAATGTTAATGTCATTTAATATTTTTCTAGTTGTACGCTTTTAATTGATTTTAGTTTTAAAATATAAGCATTTTTATTATTAAGCAAGAATTATTATAATTAAAACCATATCCTTTAATACGATTAAAAAATATCCATTCATAACTTACTTAAATTTCAAATGATATTTTAAAATTTTTACCTTCAAGCAAAGCGTTAAAGCCCAAAGTTAACAACGTTAGCTTGTTAAAATTTACGGAAATTTTTTCTACCAAATTGCCCTGAGTTCGCATTAATTTTTCATGCGTGATTTTTTTCGTTTTTATTAAAATTATTTTGTTTTAGTTTGTTCCAAAAGTGAATTAACAGCAAGTGAGTTAAATGAAATTTGTTGGCATTTCGTTTCGAGCCAACTTTGGCTGGGTACACAGAAAAACTGTGGGCGACACTGAGTTGAAAATGAAACCAATTACATTACAAATTGAATTTCTCAAAATAATACACATAATGGGGGAAAAAAATGCCAAAGTTACGAGAAGTGAAATATTTTATTTGAAATTTCGATAACTTTTGGGTAAATAGAATAAAATCAGAAATTTGCGATGTGGTCCGGAGCGGAGAAGTTTTGGGAATTGAAATTGAGAATTTTACATATGAAATGTCAAACCTTCCTAAACAACATATCATTTGACTACATTTCTCGATTCGCTGGCAGTTATTGCAAAAAAAAAAAAACTCAAAATTAATGAGTTAAACATTATATGTGCTTCATGCTCTGTGCTATAATATTTGCCCAAAATTTAATTCTTTTCCATTTCATTAGTTGCTCACTGCAGTTCAGTTCACTGACAAGAGCATGAATCGAACATTAATCGGCTTCATGTTGGTTTTGGTCACATGCTGACGTTTTAAGCCATTGTGCAACGCTGTGCACTGCGAGTTGCTGCTCAGTTCGGCGCCTCATTTTCATACCTTTTCAACATGCCCGGAAACAGCGCGTGAAACGATGACATAATTGGCTGATGTCAACGGCTACCACTGTCAATGCATGCAGCAGAAACTTTGTCATTCATTCAATCAAGTAAAGGCCAGAGTTGTCGCTTCAAAAAGTTGTTACCGCTTGGAGCACTTTTTATTTGCTGTTGCTGTGCTTTTGCTTGGCTTACCTGCAGCACCTTAATGTTGTTGGCAATATTTTTTATTTTCTCTCTTCATCATCATCATCATCATCATCATCATCATCATCATTATCATTGCAGTCATCGTTATCATTATCATGAGTCCGGCTGCCCAGAGGCGGTTCTATGGCTGCGCAGCCATATCAATTTATGTGCTGCAACAGCACAGCGAAGAGAAAAATAATAAAAAAATATTTAAAAATATAACAAAGTGGAAAAGTTTTCAACTGATTTTAATTATATTATAGAATTTTAACTTTACCTTTGCTATCGGCTGGCTCTACTTTACCGCTTTGGGTAACTCTGTTATATGAACAGCAAAGACTGGAGGCAAGGTCGCCTGTGTGCTTTTAGCCATCATGTACATTATAAATTATGTTTGTCAAATTGACGTATCTATCTCATGGTTGTTTATTTGAAAATTATAAGTTTTAAATTTGATCAAATAAATCACGGAGCAGATTGTTTAAATATAATAAGACTACTTTTTTGTTTAAAAGATGGTTGTGAAAATGGATTAAAACTGTTAAATAACTATTTCCCAGTGCTTTGCAAGATTTCTTATCAAAAGTTTCAGACACAAGCGTTAAAAGCTTAAAACTAAAATAACACTGTGTGACAGTCCAAAATACCTAGGAGATAATGTTATTTTTATTGTAGGTCTTGTTGAGTTAGAGAACGTTCTATACTTGAAATTTGCCGGACACCCCCAAAATCTGGACTTACGGTCAAAAAACCGATTTTGCCTACCTTTGCCCACTTATTGGCTTATAACTTACCTGATTGCCAACCGATTTTAAAAATTTAACCGGATTCTGAAAGACGATACTTGAAAATTTTTAACAATATATATACTGTTTTGTACAACTTGAGAAAGCTGTGTGTATTTACTCTGCAAATACAACTTTTTTTAAATTTTTTTTACTTTTTTCAACTTTGACGATTTTTCTATACACTAAATTATATTGAGGCCACACTAGTCCTGTACGGATTCATAGAAAACATTTATTAGGAACTTTAACACAATTTAGTTTTTAAAAATTGGTCGGTAATTGGCAAAGTTATTCAACTTTTCATGAAAAGAGATTTTTTTCCAAAAGTACATTTTCGGTACAACAACTCAAAAATGTTTGCTTGATTTTTTTTTTTTTAAGTCGGCATCCCTAGTTTCGTGTTGTAATGACCAGCAATACTCCGAAATCATTTCAATTTTATTTTTTCTTTCAAAATGGTTTTCTATTGTTGCCATTTCTTGATCCTTCTTCGTTCTCTGTTAAGAAGTCCAAATGCGAATGGAGAAAATGAATTTTTATAGACATATTGCATCCCATTGCACTATATGCACATAAAAACTCATTCACAATTGTGACAGACTCGTCGCTTCTATGGTTTCCGAGGAAATTAGTGCACAGCTAAACAAAACTCTCCCACGGACGTTGTTCCACGAAATTTAACTTCCTTACAAAATTTGTATATCTATCAACTTCATATATCTTATCGCCGAACCATTTTTTCAGGTTTGAAAATAGTTGCAGGAGGCTAAATCTGACGAATATTGTGGATGAGGTAGCATTTCTTATGGATTTTTGACATGTGCGCCGGTGAGTTATCATGGTGGAATAGCACTTTTTTGTTCTCCTGCTTCAAATCAATGTCAAATCTATCTAACAGCTGTGAATAATATTCGCCAATGATCGTTTTATCATTTTTAAGGCAAAGTCTACATAGTGAGTCCTCATCTACTGTCGGACTAAAGTAGTTAAAGAAATAAATTTAACTACAAACTTTAAGAAGGTTTTTTCCAACTTCCAGTTGTAATTTCCATATTGCAATTTTTGTCATTATCCTATGATCGTTCCTTGATAAGCATAAGGAAATATAATTTATTAGGAAAGAATTGAATAAAAACTTTTTAACAAAACAAAAAACCCACTTCAAAATCACTACAAAGTAAAAAAGATACAGTAGTTTCGACTATGTCGTAACACAAGACGGAGAATTATTCAATTAGCTTTTGATGACATCTTTTTTAAAAAATATTTAGCAAAATATTTATTCCATACACCTGATCATATCACCTTTAAACGAGTGCCGGAGAGGGTTAATATGTATCACCGACCCCCATTACTTTTGCAAAAGGAACATTTTTGCTTTTGACACCTATTCCCTCCGATCACTCCTTTGGGGGGCTCCCATACAAATTTTATGGTTTTTGTATATTTATTCCATACACCTGAGCATATGACCTTTAAGAGAGTGCCGGAGAGGGTTAATGTGTATGACCGACCCCCATTACTTTTGCAAAAGGAACATTTTTGCATTTGACACCTATTCCCTCCGACCACTCCGTAGGGGTGCTCCCATACAAATTTTATGGTTTTGTCGATAAAACCGGAAACTATCGATAAATAGGTAGCAAGTTTAAGCAAACAAAAACATCAAATGTTGGCTTTATATTTCATGTAATTGTGTAAAATTTATATAAGTTAGAGAGTTCTAACATGAATTTTTGTCGCATTGAGGATCAAGCAGACCAACAAGTGCTAACATCAACATTGTACGATCAGTACTTTAGGCCCACCAAAGGCTCAAAAGGTGATATAAATACCGACACCTGATCACTATCAACCACCCTACTTACCTCCGAGAATGACGTATTCTACGTCAAAATAATTTTAAATAACTTTTCCCATTAATTTCTTGGTCAAATTTTAAAAGTTCATAAAGTTATGTTCATGTAGATGAAAGATACGTTTCAAAAGAAAATTTAAAACCTTTTGGACTTCAGATGAAAACTGTGTGATCTTCGCAATGAACATAAACTGCTAACACCTTCCTTATTTTTATAGGAAATACTTAAAATAATCACAAAATTTACTTAAATATGTGAATAAAATATTTTCATAGTTTCAATACATTCCTTATTTGTAAAAACAATTCATGAAAATCATTAAAAAAAAAAAACGTAGTCCTCAACCTATGTCCCCTCGTCATTACAGATGGCTTTGAAAATCTTCTCTTGACTATATTTAAATATCTACATTAGAGGTGTCCTTATTTTTACATATCAAAATTTCGTCGAGCGCTGGCCTGATTCTTTTTCTTTTAGGTCTAAAACTAAAATAAATAAAATTTGATGCAAATCCGACAACGTTTGATGGACCCGGAAACGATCGCAAGTTCTAATTTAGGGCTATATAAGAAAAAAACTTGAATTTTCAAGGGTTTTTTTGTACAAAATGCAAATTTGAATATTTTTTATGGTTAAAACCGATAGTAAATTCTTGTAATGTATTGTCAGTATTATAACTTATAAGTCTTCTTTAATGTTGAAAAAATTTGACTAAAAGTTGATTAGCGAATATTTCTTAAACATTCTTTTAAAAATAAATTTTGTTTTGAGAGTTTTTAAATATTTACATTTTTCTCATTATTATGCTTTGTTTATAATTTCGTTTATTATTTAATAATAACTTTTCAATGTTTAACACAGAATTATCTCTTGTTATTTTAAATACAGTCGAAATTCCCTAAAACGCAATATCTGCGTTCTTGTTACGCCTTCACTTCTTCACTTATATATAATAATAACTTATTTCAAGGGAAACGCTGCTTCATTGCGACAATTTTAATTTGATCACTAAACACAAGCAACTGCTGTCAAAATTTTTAATTACAATTGCAATTTTCAAAGTTTGGGGAATCCCCTAAATATGTTTTAACTTTTTCTCAAGTTTTATCGATTTCGTATGGAACTTCCTTATAAGGAAATTCAACTTTAATAATAGTTTACTCCAACTTAGTGCTCCAAAAATATGTAACTGAACCAGTGCTAAAATAGCAGATGTGGTTCATCAACTAATTCAATGGAATATTGTAAATAATGTAAAAGGATTATCATTTGACACAACTTCCTCAAATACCGGTATTAATTCGGGAGCTGCAGTCCTTTTAGTAAATAAGATGGCTCACAACCTCATCCACATATGTACCTTGAAGGCATCATATAGCATATGAGATTATGCTGCGTGCTGTTTTTGAAATTAAGCTTTCGTCAACTTCTGGACCAGAAGTCCCTATTTTTGAACGATTTTGAAAATCTTGGCTTGGTTTAAACCAACAATCATTTACAAGTGTAGCTAAGAATTAAATTGTTTTATTAAAAATAACTTCAAATGAACGCGAGAACATAATAGAGTTTTGTAAAAATCAATTAACAAATTCACACTATCGCGTTTGATACATCGCGTTTGACTATATAGAGTTTGTTCAACTTGTATTGATATTTCTTGGAGATGGGCATTTCAAATTTAAAACACCAAGTGCAACAAGTCACTCCCGATGGATGTCCAAAGCGATATACTGTCTAAAAGTATTTTTGTTTCGAGACGAGTTTTCACTCACAAAAACTGAAAAAAGTGGCTTAAGAGACATTAACATTTTTTTGGTTAAAATCTACATAAAAGCTTGGTTTAGATGTAGATATGCCATTTCAGCTCCGTATCAAGACCTGAATTTTATTAAAAGTACGATTGAGTATGCAAAAACAGATTCCGCAATTTCAGCTTGTGTTATTCAAAAAATAAGTAATCACTTATGGTATAACATATAGCTGATGAAGCAGTAGCTATATGGTAGGAAGTAGGAAGAAAAACGAGCAATGATTCAAAAACTACAATCCAAAGAACCTGCTGTACGGCTGAAAATGGAAGAAACTACATATGTTAATTTATCAGATTTCCATAAATACACTCTGAGGGACTTCGTTTCAGAAAAAACAAAACACTTTTTGAGTCGGTTCCAATTGTCAGAGTTTATAAAAAATGATCCGTGGGAAATGGAATGTGATTTTGAAGAAAGCTGGAGCTTCTGTCGTGATCTGTTTGTCGTAAACGATACTGCAGAAAGGGGTAACAAATTCGTTCAAGATTTTAATAGAATTTTGACTACAATTTTTTGATTTTAATGATGAAGATGTAATGCAATTGGGTCTTCAGTTGGTTGAAGCTTATAAGAAAAAATATCCTTCTGTCAAAAAATCGGTTGTAATAAAATAAAATTTAAAATTTGACAAACCTTAAAAATTTTTAAAAAATCATAAAAACAAGTCGTTTTTCATTAATTTTGGTAAAAAGTATCATTGTTTGGAGAATATATATCTATGAATTACAGATCTGCTATAAATAAAGTCCGTTTAGTTGAAAATAAAAGTGAAAAACCGTAAAATTCACGTTTTTTCCATAAAAACAACAAATACGGCTACTATTGACCGTTTCGGGGTCCATAAAACATAATGGGATCAGTACCAAATTAAATATTTTTTTTGTTTTAGATCTAAAGGAATAAGAATCAGGGTAGCGCTTTTGCATTTATTGATTTTAAAATTTTTTCATACAAATAAGGACACCTCTAATCTACATATACTATTTATCAACATCAAAAACATCTTCTTAAACATCATGGTTAAGGCTACTAAAAGCATTTTTAGTTATTAAATAACAAAATTTATTTCAATTATAAGGCACTTTTATTACTTTGAAATAGATAAACTGTAGAGAAGTTAGAGCATTTTTATGATTACGACTTTATGGGTGGTAGGCGTGTCCGAGTGCCAATGTCTCTATTTTTAAGTAAATCTTAAGACATTAATGAAAATGCTGATGGTTTTTTATTGAGGAATTTTATGACTTGTGGCCTAAATTTTTATGTTTTTTCTTTTAACATTTCTAATATATTTTTTTTTTTGAGGCTAAAGATAACAATATAACATTACAAAAAAAAAAAAAATGTTGAATATTCAATAAAATTGATATAAATTTCTCCATAGAAGAGAGAAAAACAAAATTCATTTCGTGTTTTTATGAACTTCACTCTCTGACAATGATTAATATTGTTAATAAATAGTTGCAAAAGTTATTGGACCAAACAGAGGACCCATCTTGAGGACAGTATTCAGCATATCATTTGAAGATCTATCATATTTTTTTTTCTATTGCGCCAGAACTTCATAAACACCTAATTTATACAGAGCAATGTTTTAGTGAACTCTTAAATAGAGTCAAGCATCTGTTGGCCATCATTATCACTGAGTGGCGTGGCTTACATAATGACTGCCAGCGTAGCGACAAGACTTGACAGGGGGAAAAAAAATACCACCAAAGAACTGAAAAATACACAGACATTCAGATGTACTAGACAATTTCAGTCAGCTAGTCATTCAGTTAGTCAGTCAGTTAGTCAGTCAGTCAGTCAGTCAGTCAGCCAGTTAGTTGGACTGAGACCATTCGAGCAGCTGGCGCGGATACATTGGCATATAATGATGATTATTGGCAGTGCAACGCATAAGGCGCGAAGCGGAAACAGTAGCGGATGCGGAAGTTGCGTCGGTTGAATGGTTGGTTGGCTAGATGGTCGCTTGCTAGCTTGTTCATTTGCTTGGTTGTTTGTACAGGGTGCGGACTGCTGCTGATACTGCTACTGCTACTGCTGCTCTAGCGTTTACGCAGCAATATTAAAGTCATCATAAAAAAAGTGTCAGACGTTTTTGCGCTAATGTTTGCTGGTGGAATAATAATAACTTCCCAAATCGTTCTGCTTGGCTGCTTGGCTGCCATTCAGTGGAAAAATGCTTCCGAAGATATTCCCCATATCTGCAGTAGATTGATCTAGCGCGACCGGGGGAAAAAAAGCAGAAAAGCAATGAAGTTGTTGAAAACCAATTGAATGTAAATCAAGTGTTGAAAAAGGAAAAAAAAATATGACAGGTCAGATGACGACCAGCATAATCAGCAACATTGGACGACAACCAGCAATGCAACCATCAGCATTGTCGTCAACACTTACATTAGAATTGAAAACAGCAGATGTTGCGGTTAGTTGTTGCCGGTTGCTGTTGTTGCTCAGAGTAGAAAGACTGTTGTGTGGAAAAATTTAAATGCTGCTGCTGCTGATGCTGCTGTTGAAGGAGATGAAATTGTCGATGACAAACGTCAATTAGTTGTGGGTTGCTTGGCTATTTGTTCTTGTATGTGATTGGAGCTAGTCGTCAGTGAAGCAATTTTGAATGTTGCAGATTTCCTCGAATATATAGTAGTGATGTCGATGATTATGTAATGGAATTTTTTAATTAAAATTAAATTCGACAAGCTGTAATTAGAAGTTATGGTAATTGTATTGTCAAGCAGAGAATCGGTGAAGCGATAAATCATAGCTCTGCACAAAGCATCTATCAATGCTATTATAAATAAAGAGAGAGAGAGAGAGAGAAAAAAAAAGAGAGATAATTGGTTTCTAATAGAGTGCTAATCTGTCCTTATAATATAACGGATGTGATATTAAAAAAAAAATTGCGGAGAATATATTTTCATTATGCTATAAGATACAAAAAAAATATATATAAAAATATGAAAATTATTCACTTCTGCTGAATGGATGTGACACTTACGTTACGGTTTGTCACGTTGAAAAGAAATAAATATCATAATATACTAAGCTCGAGTCTTTTAAAACGTCAAAGTATGTGAACTTTGCATTGATATTTATATCATATTGCATGTGATTGAAATGATGTCTGATAACTTCTAAGAATACGCACGCTACCCTCGCACAGTGCGCTTTTTTCGATTTTAGGATAACATTTGGTTTTTTTTTTAATTTTATAAAAAAATAATTTCATTCGTCAGATTATAAAACATATATTATGAATGTGATTTTGGAAACTTGATGTATTGCATGTTTTTTTTTTTTAAAATTCGTCAAAGTTGAAACATTTTTAACAAAAATAAGCTCAATAAAACCCAACAAAAGAGAGTAATTTTTAAACATTAATAACTTCGAGCAAAAAGTATATTTCAAGATTTTGTTTCTTGGATTTTTTTATGTTTTAACCGGTATTAAATTAATCATAAAATACAATAAAAAATATTATTCAATAAAAATAGAAAAGTCGTAGAAACATGACAGCAAATTTTTCAAGAAATGAAAATTTAAGTAAAATTTAGTAGAAAATATCTAGCAAATATATCCTTGAGGAACTCCAATATTCACTTCGCTAGATGAACTATGGCGTTCGTGGCGTAGTTGGTTAAAGTATGTGGCCGTTATGTCAACGAACTTTGGAGACCCAGGTTCGAACCCCAGCAGCGACAGAAAATTATTTGAATTAAAATAATTTTTCTGTACGGCCGCCACCTCTCTGCAGACAATGGCAAACCTCAGAGAGTAATCAAAATGCCATGTAAAGCTTCTTGAGAACGAGAACATTCCGTTCATCGCCGTTCGGAGTCGGCGTTAAACATGTAGGTCCGGTTCTCGGTCAATTGTGTACAAACTTAATAACACGCACAACACAATTGATCATTAGAAGCTAGGTCAAAGTCCTTTCAAGGGCTGAAATGGCCATAAAAAAAAAAAGAAAAGATGAACTATAATGATTTTCAACTTTTACTCTTTGAAACCTATTCACTAAGTAAGAAGAAAACGATTGGTAAATAGTACCACGAAAACCACACTTATATAGCTTAGTGAGTAATATGTCATGATTCACAGTATCAAACGCTTTAGTAATATCAATAAAAAGGGACGCAGTAATTTTTTTATCATTTAAGCTTCCATATATATTATTGCAAAACTTCAGCAATGCATCTTCTGTTGAAAGTGCTGGTCTGAATCAAAATTGACTATCATTAAAGAATTTATGTTTGTTTAAAAAATGTAGCATCCTGACTTTTGTGGCTTTTTCAAAAATTTTAGAAAAAGTAGACAAAAGTGAAATTGGTCTATAATTGTTGATGCTGGATCTATTGCCTTTTTTAAATAAAGGTATAACTTCTGACCTTTTTAACACATCAGGAAAGATACCAGTTTCAATGCTTTTATTAAACACGTGACACAGAATGTCCACAATATTGAAAACAATTTTCTTAATAAAGGTACTGGAAACACTATTTTCAGTGCTTGAATTAGAGTTTTTCAACGACAAGATAATTCGATATAGTTCATATGATGATAGGGGTTTACAATAAAAACTATCAGTAATATAACTTTCTTTTTGAAGACAATTACAGATAGAAGGAATTAACCCATTATTTGAAACAACTTCAATTCCTATATTAGCAAAATATTTATTAAAAACATCGGCCTTTGCGCTTGGTTCAGAAAAGATCGTGTTTCCCTCTTCCAGGTCATTTACTCTAACATTAAGGTTAGTCCTATTAACGATGTTATTTACGAGATTCCATTCCCTTTTAGCATTGCCTTTCGCTTTGAAAAATTCGTTTTCATAGTACTCATTTTTACAATTTAAAGTAGCCATAGAAATTACCTTGCACAGATGTTTATATTCAAGTTTAAGATTAATATTATCTGGCAATTGTTTGCATTTTTTAATAAGCTCGTTTTTCTTTTTTACCTTTTCAAGAAGTTCATTTGACATCCAAGGTTTTAACTTTTTGTTTTTAGAATTTATAGGTTGCTTTGTTGAAAGATCAACATACTTTGTCAAAGTATTTATGAATTCATTATATGCCCGTGATTGGTCAGTTTCATCGTAAACTTTTTCCCAGGTTTCAAAAAGTGAGAATCTATTTAATATAAAAAAGTCTGTTATTGTTCTTGTCAGACAAAAAGCAGCATCGGTTTTAATTAAGAATTGCAAGGAAATAATAACGCAAGAGCATAAAAAACAACAGTCAGGACCAAAAACGATGATCTTGGTAGAATGTATATAAATATTAGAATGTATTAAAGAATGTATTAAATCTTAATTGCCTGTCATCTTAGGGTCCTGGGTTCGAGTACAGTTTATTGTGCACACCTATTTTAATTCTTTGCATATTTCTCATTAACAACCTTTAAAATTCAGCAATATTATCGACTTTATATCGAACTAAGGCAGACTTATCTGAATAGGTGCACCATCTGAAATGCTTGATTAACCCTCAAATAGCTGACTGTTTACTTACTCCTTTTTCGGCGGACTGGTTTACATTTGTAAACCCATATATAATCCTCATTCGCAGCCTGCGCAGAACGTTATGTGGAACACACGTTCAATCCATTGGAACGCGACGACAGCTGCACGTTTACCGAAGCCTACCGTTATTCGCAGCGTTGCCAGATTTTTTTACAATAACATTAAAATTAACGTAAAAAAAATAAAAAAAACAAAGAAAAAATTAAATGTATTCTTTCAAATCTGAAATATTAAAAAACTGTTATTTGCGAGACCGCGTATCTTTCAAGCAGTACATTCCATCGAAGCCTTCAAAATATGGAATACAAATTTGGTGGGCTGCCAATGCTGCCACTCATTATCCACGAAGAGACGACATATACTATGGCCGTCAGCCTGGTCAGCCGATTGCCAGTAATATTGGCACTAATATAGTGCAAGGACCCGTCAAACCATATTGGAGCTCTCGACGAAACATCACAATGGATAATTTTTTTACTGGATTGGATTTGACTCATCTTTGACTTTGGTGGGCAAAAAGTTGAGTCTCGTGTAGGCACAAGAAATGCATTGGACTTGTGACAGAAAAGTGGGTGAATCTGTGTTCGCCTTTCGCCAAGACGTCACATTGGTCACTTACTGTCCAAAGCCAAAAAAAAAAAGATACAGTAGTTTCGACTATGTCGTAACACAAGACGTAGAATTAGTCAATTCGCTTTTGATGACATCTTTTTTAAAAACTATTTAGCAAAATATTTATTCCATACACCTGAGCATATGACCTTTAAAAAAGTGCCGAAGAGGGTTAATATGTATGACTGACCCCTATTACTTTTGTAAAAGCAACATTTTTGGCTTTGACAACTTTTCTCTCCGACCACTCCTTAGGGGGGCTCCCATACAAATTTTATGGTTTTTGTACGGGAAAGGGTTAATATGTATTACTGACCCCCATTACTTTTGCAAAAGGAATATTTTTGCCTTTGACACCTATTCCCTCCGACCACTCCTTAGGGGGGCTCCCATACAAATTTGATGGTTTTTGTATATTTATTCCATACACCTGAACATATGACCTTTAAGAGAGTGCCGGAAAGGGTTAATGTGTATCACCGACCCCCATTACTTTTGCAAAAGGAACATTTATGCGTTTGACACCTTATCCCTCCGACCACTCCTTAGGGGGGCTCCTATACAAAGTTTGTGGTTTTTGTATATTTATTCCATACACCTGAGCATATGACCTTCAGGAGAGTGCCGTAGAGGGTGAATATTTATGACTGACCCCCATTACTTTTGTAAAAGCAACATTTTTGGTTTTGACACCTTTTCTCTCCGACCACTCCTTAGGGGGGCTCCCATACAAATTTAATGGTTTTTGTACGGGAAAGGGTTAATATGTATTACTGACCACCATTACTTTTGCAAAAGGAGCATGTTTTCCTTTGACACCTATTCCCTCCGACCACTCCTTAGGGGGCCTCCCATACAAATTTTATGGTTTTTGTTTATTTATTCCATACACCTGAACATATGACCTTTAAAAGAGTCCCGGAAAGAGTTAATATGTATGAACGACCCCCATTATTTTTGCAAAAGGAGCATGTTTTCCTTTGACACCTATTCCCTCCGACCACTCCTTAGGAGGGCTCCCATACAAATTTTATGGTTTTTGTTTATTTATTCCATACACCTGAGCATATGACCTTTAAGAGAGTGCCGGAGAGGGTTAATATGTATGACCGACCACCATTACTTTTGCAAAAGGAACATTTTTGCCTTGGACACCTATTCCCTCCGACCACTTCTTAGGGGGGCTCCCATACAAATTTTATGGTTTTGTCGATAAAACCGGAAACTGTCGATAAATAGGTAGCAAGTTTAAGCAAACAAAAACATCAAATGTAGGCTTTATATTTCATGTAATTGTGTAAAATTTATATAAATTAGAGAGTACTAACATGAATTTTTGTCGCATTGAGGATTAAGCAGACCAACAAACGCCAACATCAACATAGTACGATCAGTACTTTAGGCCCACCAAAGGCTCAAAAAGTTATATAAAAACCGACACCTGATCACTATTATCCACCCTATTAACCACCCTATTTACCTCCGAGAATGACGTATTCTACGTCAAAATGGTTTATGTTTTGTCCTCGATGCATTCCAACAACGCCACTGATGCAAAAACTGGGAAACCAGAAATAATTATGGAATATAACCATACAAAAGCTGGGGTGGATACCATGGACCAAATGCTTGGCAATTATACGTGCAAGCGGAAAACGCGCCGGTGGCCATTAACTATGTTTTTCAACATGGTGGATTTGTCGGCATTGGCCATTAACTATGTTTTTCAACATGGTGGATTTGTCGGCATTGGCCGACATACGTGCATCATCAACATCAGGCGTCGAGCACAGATTAGCCACGTCAATCGTTGGCCTCATGTTCGAAATGCGATGCTGGACATGCTGGGCACCACGAGTCTTCCATGGGATCAGCCACCGCATCAATTACAAGCGAATGCAGGAAAAGGTATCAAAGGAAAGTGTAACCCGAAAAATTTGCTTTTTTTGCGCCAAGAAGGTGTTTGATACGCACTGTGTCACGATTACAAAGTGCCCGGAATGCAAATAAATTTTTAAAACTTTCCTCTATTAATTATTCCTCTTATAATAAATTATATGAATAATATAATTTATTCGAATTTTAAGTAAAATATGAATTCAAAAAATAAAAAAAACAAAGAGTTTTTGCTATTTTATCGTATCTCCATATATTATACATATGTTTACAAATGTAAACCAGTCAGCCGTTTAGCAAGTAGTCTTGAAAAACAGACAATATAAGGTAAAAAAAATTGTTCACACTTTTATCTTCTTTTACTCAATTTTGAATTGAATTTGTAGTTCTCTTATGAAGTTTCAAGAAATTTGAACAGTTTAAATATAAAGAAAAAATGCTTCAAAGTCGGAAAGTTTACATTTGTAAACTGTCAGCTGTTTGAGGGTTAAGGCTTATAAAATAATCTTCAATGGAAGGGTAAAGATTTTTTTTTACACAATTTTTTGGGCCAAACAATGAAATGACTTGGCAATTAGCTGTAGAAAATATTTCAAAACAAACTGCAGTATATCTCTCAAAAAGACACATAAGGATATTTCTCTGTTTAAGTGCTTAAGAAGAATTTCTCTGTTTAAGAACTTTTAATATAACAGCACTTCTTTACCTAATTTAAAACACGAAAAAAAGTCGATCTCGACGGGGACCACTCTAGTTCACTTTAATTTATGTTGTATACATTATACATAAAATGTTTATTCTAAACTTCAAAGATGTTTCTTTTGAGGTTTCCTTGAAACTAATTTGAAGTTGATTTTCCTTGGAATTTCAACTTTACGTATAATTTGCTCATTTCTTTTACTCACTTAAGCTACTAGCAAATCAAATGCATATACAAAGCCAATAAAAGCTCTGCGCCCTTTATTCCACCCGCTGCTTCACACTCTGCATCCTAGCTATGTCCTGCACCTAACGGCAACCAATCACTAATACCAACCGACTGCCACATATAATCGAAGTAAGCGTCATTCAGCAGATAATCGAATCGTGATGAAATGAATTAAATTGAAACGGCCACAAAGTTGGCAAATAGCACAGCAGCTTCATTCAGTCAATAACGTGGCAACGCAGAAGATGACGTTTGCGCGGCGACTGATTGAGAATGTGGGTAACGAAGGGAGGTTGGATAAAGAAAAGAAAAAATTACAAAATAATGAAAATTGCTTAAGAAGAATACCCGTCCGACGATATCTAATCGAATTCATATCAAATCATTGAAGAACGTGGCAGGAAAAAGCAATTGCAATGCATCGTGGCTGAAGGCGCAGCATAATCGAAGCAGAATTATTTCGATTGTACTGTAAGACTGGAGAGTGAGAGAGTAAAGAAAAGTAGTAGAATAATGAAGCCAATGTTGAACACGTAGATCGACAATGAAAGGGGATTCCTTATTTCGTATTGTTTGAAGAGAAAGTTTTGTGATTTTCTTCCTTTTTCTTGTGTTGTGCTGGTTTGTGCTTAGTAGCAAATTAAGATAGTTGGTTGAATTTATCATTTTAATTAGCATTGAATATGAAGTTGCAATTGCAAGAAAAAAAAATTACTAAAAGTTGTTGGAATATTTAATGTACTTTAATTGTTGTCATGAATATTTGCAGCAGTTGAAAACTATTGAAAAGTTATTTTCTCACCTGCTCGTTCACAGTCAAGGTACTGCTTTTTTTATTCTTTATAATGGTTTTATATTTTTCAGATTTTTTCTTTTTGTTTTTTTTTTTTTTGCAGTTAATTTTCAGCTTATTTTTATTTTCTTCTTTGAAAAGAAAGAGAGCGGGAGAGAGGGGGGAAAAGTTTTTAAATCTTTATAAATTTAAACTGTCAGCACGCAATAAATAAATACAAAGCGGAAGGAAATACAGACCCCACCAAAGCACACCGATATCGTCAGGTAACTTACGCCTTAAAAAAGTTCAACTTACAATTTTGCAACAACTAGAAAAACTTTTTGCCCCAATATACTTACCTTCCCTTGCCATTAACAAAGAATGATGCTTGTTCCAACTGCCGGTGTGTTGAATAAAAATAAGTGCCTCAATAACAAAAGAAGAACAAAAAAAAAAAAAAAAAAAAAAAATTGAAAAAAAAAACCAAACACAACAATATCAACAAACACTTTGCCAAATTTAAATCTAAATACAACTTAAAAATTGGAACAATGCGTTTTATTAACGTGTCCGGCAACTCTCGGATTATTTTTTTATTTTTTCTTTTTTTTTTTTTTTGTACTTGCATTCAATGAATTTTGAGACGTGATGTTAAGAGGATACAGAACTTTGGCAGTAGTCAAAAGGAAAAAAGAAAATAATAAAGGTGTTTTGATTTTTTTTTATTATAATTTCAGAAACGAGCTGTTTCAGAAAGCAAAAACTTTTTCGAAGACAGAATATAGACTGGGCAGTTTTGAGACATCAAGGGCCCATTGAGTGGGCATAACATAATTTCGGGGCCGGTTGAGAAAAAAGAACAGGGGTGGAATCGGCTAAGGTGATAATTGACAGTCGCTTATTGACTGTCGTTTTTGATGGTCGTTTGTGATTATCAACTTTTCGTTGGTCCGTGTAAAGCGATCGCTAAATTTTCTTAATACTTGGCAGCACTTTACCATTCAACGGCAGAACAACAATGAAATGTCATGTTTGTGGAAATTCCTGTGTCCTGTTTTACTGCTAATTTGATTACTTCTTTCTCTAAAAATTTAAGTATAGTAAGAATACTAAAATATAAAAATATTATGTAAATTGTCTATTTACGAAATTTGTTGTCTTTAAAGCCTCGTTTCCATGCTATCTTTTATGATCTTTTCCGATCCCATATCAAAAACTCTTGCTATAATGAGTGAGATGGATATATGACACTTTAGCTATAAAAGTTTGACATATCACATTTGTAAACAAATAATAAATTAATTGATTTTCAAAACCAAAGAAAGACAAAGCAAAATGTTTGGATTGGTATATGAGTTGATGGTTCCACAAGATCTCTAAGCATCTTTTTTGTTTTAATAGTTTTATTTAAAAACAAAACTTCAAATCTATATCTTTACTATTATATAAATTGGTTCTCTCGGATTTTCATCGTTCAATCACGGGGTAACCGCTGAACCGATTTTAATAATTCTTTCCCTATTCAATGGCTATAATAAGCGACCCTGCTACCGGATACACGTTTTTGGTAAAACTTTTGATTTAATTATTTAAGAATTCATGCATTTTAATCCATGCTGTCATTGTATAAGCAGCCAGGGCTGCCAGATATGGGGAATTGTCCCCATTTTGGGGATTTCAAATCAGTTTTGGGGACGAATTTTTTAGTTTGGGGATGAAGGATTTGGTGGGGATATCCATGCCTATATTGGGGATTTCAGAGGAGAAAGAGCAAAAATTCAGTTAATTCAAAAATTATTTAAAAATGAATTAAAAAAAAAAAAATTAAAATGAAATTGTCGTCTGTCAGACAGTTGACAACATACTGTAATATTATATTTGTGTAGTTATTGAATATATTTTTGTAACGTCGGATTTTCAAGAAAAATCTTGAATCTGGGTTTTTATTAAAAAAAAAACAAAATTTTATATAAAAAGATTGTAATTGAAATTAATACTTATCAATTTAAAGTGGTGATATCGTACCCTAACTACAAAACAGTTACAACTCTAAATTTACAAATTTTTAATAATTAATGCAAAACTATTCCTAGTGATCATCTTCATCAGCAATTTAAATTTTTTTACTTATCTTCTTTCTCTTTAATAAAAACAAATCGAGTTCTTTTTGTTTTGTAAGGATTTCAAAAACAAAATGAATGGCTTAATTCTAGATTTTTATATATCTCTTTATATAATTTTAAACTAGGATTAGATAAAAAAAAAAATAAATAACTGGCCATTTCAACCCTTGAAAGGACTTTGACCTAGCTTCTTGTGATCTAGGATTAGATACCCTACTATTTTAAGAGTAATTTTTCAAACCTGAGTTGTAGTAGCTATGTTCTTGAAACTTGAAAAATGTGGCGGTATTTTAGTCTATTCAGAGGAACCTGTTCTGTAATCGATAATCCACGTTGGACCTTTCTTGTCTTTGTATCCAGTTGATAGACCGTCGTTATCAGATAATGTTATAAGAATAATAATTTTCTAGAATTTTAATTAGAATGTATATCAGATAAAGTTGTAGCTTATACGAGTAGATAAGTAGAAATGGGTTACAATAAAAATATTTATATGAATACAGATTTGAAATATCTGTTGAAAGTGGATTTGATAGTAAAATAATATAGATTAATTATTTGATTTTAGCTCTAAAATATGCACACATCGCCCGTCGCTCTTATTATTAAGATAAGATAAGTCGTAACATAGTAGATGTACCGGAAGGTACTTTTCTAAATAAGCCTTAAGTTGTCATTCCAGATACACCTTCCGGTCAAGTTAGCATGTTTTCAAGGAGATTGTTTTTTTTTAATTCGGATTGATGTAAAAAAAATGTTAAAGTCGAACACAGTAAAAAAATTCTGCAATAAATATGATTTTAAAACCGAAAAAATTTAGTTTATATCTTATACGGCTTTTAAGAAATTCCAAATAAACTTTAAACGCGTCTCCTGCAAAATTCACTTTCTAGACTTAGCTTACTCTGGAATGAAGCCATCGATATCTAAAAATATAAAAGTTGTGAAAAATTACTGTATTTTTCAAATACATCTGTTTTAATAGAATCCTTCATTCCTTGGTAGATCTTTACATTTTTGTTTTTTAATGTTGATCATTTGAAAAGTTGAATAAATATTTTATTGATTTTGTTCACAGAATCTCATTTATGATTGAAAATTTAATATAATTAAGAGGCAAAGAAAACAGTTGCATATGTGGTTTATTTTGGGTAAATTTTAATGTTTATTTTATTGTTTTAAGAGGTTTTGGCCCAGTGCTCTCTAGTTGTAATTTTTATTAATCAAATTTGGGGATTTTCGAAGAAATTTGGGGATTTTCGAAGAAGTTTGGGGATTTTGGGGATTTTAGACTTGTCAAATGGGGACGGGTTGTTCAGAATATCTGGCAGCTCTGTAAGCAGCACAAAACAGTGTTGCCAGAACTTTTTTGAGAAAAGCGCGAGATTTAAAAAAAATATCGCCCAAAATCGCCCAATGAAAAAAAAAATCGCCAAAAATCGCCATTTTTTCTAAGAAATTTATTATATCAGAAAAAACAAAACAAATTATATACATTTTTTTCAAATAATATTGAGATCTGTTAATAGTATTAGATATTCTTATTTTCATATTTTTGAGATCTATAAAAAATAATAAAAAAGCTACTTCATTTTATACGAGAATTTTGATCGTTAAAGAACATTTTTTTAGAGACTCTAACTTTTTAGAATTTTTCAATATACAACTTTAAAAAAAAAACTTTTTGCAAAAAACGTAGTTCCTTCAGCCATATTAGACTCTTCCTCCGTTTCGTCAATTCTCGAAGTATTGTTTAGTTCATACATTGATTTAGTTTATACAAGATGAATGCCAACTTACAAATATTGTCAAACATTTTTTCGCCTACGGCTGTTTTAATTTTGTATGCCGATTACCAAAATTCTTCACTTTCAGATGGCACTTTGTTTTTGAAAACATTGCTCGATGGAAATGTCAACAAAGATTCGTATTCGATTTCTTCTGCACGTCTCTCTTCAAGAGATAGATAACGAAGAGGGAGTTCACGGAAAGAAGGTCTTATACACACTGCTCCTGAAGCAACTTCAAGTTGACCTAAAATGGCAACGTAAACTGAATGTGTCCAAGTGTTTTTAATGGTTTTCTGATGAAATATCAGTTTGAATTAAAATCCTAGCTGATTTCGTTTTGAAAATATCTCAATTTTTGCATTTTAACGTGATTGAACCATCTTGTACATTAGACAGCGCAATATATTCAAGTATAAAACGGTTTATATATGTATGTATGTATATATATATATATATATATATATATATATATATATATATATATATTATACCTACGTGTGTGTATGTGTGTGTGTAAAATATTGAGAATTGGGATATTGTTTCCACACCATCTACTGAGATAAATATCGCGGCGCGTTTTTTTTTTAAAGTGGTATCCCTGTAGGCCTATTCCACTATCCCGTCCCGTCCATAAATTACGTAATCACTTTTATACGTAAATTGGGTCAAATTGGACAGCCTCTAAGAAATATACATCTATCATTTATTACAAATGTTGCGAAGTAAATGTCACTGCAGTATTTTTTAAGCGACTTGAGTATGATGAATCTTCGATAAGATTAATTTTAAATCTCTCCCAAAACTTGTTAAATTCCCTGTGAATCTACTCTCCAGCCTGCTCCGACTACAATCCTAAGCCATCTCAGTCTAGTTTTATAATAGCATCCTTCAAATGATCTAATATAACATGTATTTTTATCGTCTGCGAGACACCAGTACTCTCAATGGCTTTGCGGAAAGTTATCAAATTTTTATCGGTTTTTTATCGGAAAGTTATCAAAAATCGGTTAAATCGGTTTTTTAGTTGTAAAACAAGAATCTACAATTTGATTCATTGTCTGAAAAGCCTTTCCTTTAAAAGTTGTCTGCATATATATAGTTTAAACATCTTTCAGGACATAAAATAAAAGCATTTTCAAAAATTTCTAACAGACTAGGTAATCGTTTTAACATTTCCTTGATTAAAACTATAATAACATTCTGGCATTTTGATAGTATGTCTATCATAACAATATCATCACTTAATTTGTGAATTTCTTCATGGAACTGATAATGAAATGTAAGGTCATTAATTCTTTTATAATTGCTTTCATCCGCTAAAATTTTATTTAAGCTGAATGTAGCTAAATTATCAAAATTGAAATTTTTGATAATGTCTTCTTTTATAATTTTTGAAACAAGTCTTTGAATAAATGTTGTGATTTCAACGTAAGCTTGAAAAAAGTCAACTTTTTCTCGTTGAAAATATGAATTAAGTGAGTTGATGTTTTGAAGAAACGGTCTCAAAAAAATAAGTATTTCGATATAAATAAATTATCGATAAGGGCTTGTGAGCTGTGTTCAGTCGCATTGTTAACAGAGTGTTCCAAACACTTAAAACAATTATTATTTTCTTTAATTGAAATTTTAAACACATTAGATGAGTTTATGAAAAAAAGTTGTTTTTACAAAAATCGCCCAAAAAATCGCCAGGCGATTTCCTAAAAATTTAAGCGCAAAAACAAGAAAACAAGCGCCCAATTGGCGATAAATCGCCCAATCTGGCAACGGTGGCACAAAATAACAACAAACAATAGCTTAAGCTCTCTGTTGAGAGAGAGAGAGAGAGGTGAGAGTCTATAACTCACCGCGCTGTCATCTCTAGTGGATAGTTGCACTCAGTTTATTTCTGCTGCAGTGTTGCCATAAGCCATTTATTTTTATTTTCATACTAAGATTGCTTGCCACTTTTTTTATTTCAATAGCTACTGAGTTAAAAATCTAATAAATAGATTAAGATAAATTTATAAATAACTAGCTTTTTCCCGGCGCGCGTTTCTGCACCCAGCAATTATATCGCAACATAATAATTATATTCGAAACTTTTCTTAGATAGTTTAACACCACTGTCATTTTCCACTGCCCGTTACAGTTTTCCAGTAGCAGGAGATCAGCAAATAGTAACTCCATTTTGAGTTTGTATGTAAGTACTGCTACTTTTACTTTCAAAGCTATTCGATAATACAAATTTAAATTGTATGGGCAGAGCCACGCCCACTTATATAATGCTCATCCCAGTTTCCTAGTAGATGGAGATTACCCAGTTTTAGTACAGTTGCCGACACTGAGCAAAATTGTATGGGCGGAGCCACGCCCACTTATATAATCCTCATCCCAGCTTCCTAGTAGATGGACATTACCCAGTTTTAGTACAGTTGCCGACACTGAGCATACAAACTAAATTATCAAAATGTAGCCAAATCGACGAAAACCGTAGGAAATATAGCATTTTTATTGATTTGTGGGCGGTAAAAGGGGGTGTGACAGAAATTTCGTACTTGAAAAATATGTACTGCCAAATTTCAGCTCTATCGGCTCAGTAATTCTGAAGTTTCCAGCCATCACACAGACAGCGTTTTGCTTTTTGTATATATATTTTGGATAAAGATTATTGGCTATAACTTTTGATTGAAAAGAAATACTAAGATAATTTTGTCTAAAAAATTAATTTTTTAGCTTGTTTCTTTTTTCAAAAATATAAAAATACAATATTGGAAAAAAAATTTTGTTCGAAAAAATCAACCTTGTCTTTTTAATCACAAAAATGGTTTTTAATTTTTCCGTAAAATTAAAATATTTTTTGCTTATAAATATTAAAAATTTTAAATAGAGTTAAAAATTTGCAAATTTGAATTTAAATTATTTGTACAACAAAAACAAATGTTGAGCCTTTTTTGAGGAAAACTCCAAAATTTTAGACCTCTTTTGAAAAAAATATTTAAAATATATATACTCAACTAATGGTTTTTTGCAATAAGGTTTCCATAGTACTTTAATGAATCTTTAAGACAAAAAAACAAAAAATTAACAAAAT